>BLKR01004187.1:0-116709 GCA_011170035.1 Teleogryllus occipitalis | reverse complement strand
AGAAAATTGTATATATTAGAATGAAAGGAGGTACGTGAAGTAGGTTAGTTATGTATATTAGCTAGATTGTGATAAAAAAAAAATATGTTGTAAATATAGAGTAGGTTAGAGAGATCAATAGAGTGTGAGCCCAATGGCCAGGTAAATGGTATAATCATATCCAGATCCACAAATCTAGTTGCGGGACGAATTTTTTATTGTGGTTATATCTTTTTATTGTGGTTATATCCTGCATAAAAAATTCAAAATAGGGTATGGAGAAGTATGTAACGTATTGTAGGACTACAGTTAGCAACCGCCACAAAGGGCGGCGGCAGAGGATTAGACGCCAGGGCCAGGCAGGATGTGACACGCCGAGGTATTCTGGGAAATCCAAAGAGCTAGGGAAAGGGATGCCCAAAGTACGGGACAGCGCATTTTTGCCGCGTGCCGCGTGTCAAATTCTTGGAATCAAGGGAAATGGATGTCCAAAAATGCCTGGCAAAGCGGTCAGTGTGGGCCGTGTGCAAAACCCAGTGACGTTTCAGGTCACGTGGGTGGAGCTATATAAGAACGAACGCAGAGCGCGGGGGTGGGGTTTTGTTGAGCTGAGAGGGAACCCTCGTGCGAACGCACAAAAACTTGCGCCCAGGGCGGTGCGGAGCCGAGCTAGGCTCGTGCGGCAAACCATGTGTTGGGACGCCGTTGTGGACTATATCCACGGGTGACAGAGGTCGCCGGAGCTGTCTGCTGTGTGCGGGAGGCTCGCTGAGGAGTGGCGCGGGCCACGAGTCAGTTATTCATTTTTAAGGATCGCTCCTGCGATCAGGAAAGTAAAGATCTACCAGAGCTGTAACTTAAAGTAGTACTGTACATATTGTGAATAAACCTGTATATATTTATCATTGAAGCTCGTGTCTGTGATTATTGTGTATTCCCACGACGTCACACCTCCTAGTGCAAGAAAAGCAAGAAGTGTTGAATCCTCGATTTTGTACCATATGTTTTTGAAGCCATAGAAATGAGGAGCCATTGGCAGAAAGTAAAACTACACAACCTTCAAAGCAGTTGTATTCCATTCCATACTAAAACGCCTATCTTATTTCTTAGCATTTCTTCATATACGCTCAATTTACCATTTCTTTCGAAAACTCTTGAATGTCATTTACCTTTATTCAAGCGTCGAATTTGGAATAATTTTGGTGTTGTCACTTTTCAGCTAACTTGAAATAATTATTAGACACATGTTACAGTACGGGCAAATACAATTTTTCAAGGGGCTTGCTAGGCTTGCTATAAGTTAAAACAAACGTTTTAACTTATGATAAACTTAAAACAAAACAAACGTTTTAACTTATGACTTCCTATAAGGTAAAACAAACGTTTTAACTAGTGATGATGAAATAGGACATAATTTCTCATATTTCAACTGTTACGTAATTTTATTGTACTAGCTGAACATGCAAAAGTGTTTCCAATTCGAAAAAACAATTTGGCTGGGCTGCGACGCGGACCGAGGCACCCCTGGCATCGTTATCGATTGCCCCGAAACTATCTCTGATGCCATAGTCAAAATATTGGTGTAAATTGTTCACTTTTACATTTCAGAAACAGAGCTTTAAACGAATATGGCATCTGCGCGATTTTAATACGCGTACTCTCCTATATCCGAGCTAAAACTGTATAGAAAAAAACGGTGCCGTTTTTGACAAAATGTTAAAGTGTCAATTGGATTTCATATATGTATAGAACGTCCAGAAATTAAAATATCCGTTTCTGATTCAAGGGACCGTTACATAAGCGAGATAGATCTCGGAATAACAAGTGTTGTGAAAATCCTGTGTACAGTTGAAATGCTAGCGTTCTTGACAGACGGAGAGTTGTCGAAAACGATTATTAATCCTACATTGATATTGATTAATTGAATGAGTTTTTCCAATTAATGGATTATAATTGTACTGAAGCGAATTAAGTTGATTTTTTAAATTCAATGGACTACATAACCATTTAAATTTCGTGAAATGTATGTATGTGTATAGATAACAGGCCACGACGCAATCGTAGAAAAAGTTTGGTTTAGATTGATTCCCGGCTGGACTGGCAGTTCTGGGCGGCTACAAGAGGAACGGCAGTCGCCGCTCGGATAAGTGCACCGGTTCCGCGAAATGGCTTGGACGGTCGCTCTAAAAATTTATTTTAATTAATATGAAGTATGTTGCACAAGAGGAGTCACTGAAATCGACCGGGATTGCACAGTGTCTTAGACTTTGTCGCCTGCTGCGTACATACGTAGTAGAGAGAAAAAAAACTACAATGCTGCGGCGAAAAGTCGTTAATTTTTGTCAGAAAAACTCGTTTTGTGGATCCCTGTAATCGAGAAAGGGGATTAATTTTCCCCCTAAATGTAGTATCACATCATCAAACACTTGTAGTCTGAATTCTAGTTTTGTAGGTCCTTGTTACCGAAAAATTAGTTGACGGCAAAGGGTCTATCGTCTGCCCAAACCTCAGGCGATTTGCTTCAAAAGAGCCATTCTCTGATCGATCTGACAGAACTGAAGGCCCTGCGAATTAGAAACGTATTTTATGATTTTGGGAGGTACTTACCATGAAGCCTCAACAATTTCAAAATTTTCTCAATAATGGGTCCTAATTTATGGATTAGTTTCTTCTTGGATAGAGCAAACTAAGCTTGAAAATGGCGGTTTTCGTTTTCATAGTACTATCCGTATTTTCGAAAATTGCAAAAGTTCAAAAATTTTTCGGCATCTTTCTGCATATACAATATTGAAGATACTTTTTACTTTCTCGCCCTTATTTCGTAAGAAGAGAGGTAGTATTAGTAACCTCAGATTACTCAGTGGAATGACTCTTCTAAATACACATAACAATTAGCATTATAATGACTTTGAACCCAAGATTGAGAACCCCTTGCAAGCCAACTTCATACCACGAAAAGGGATATTCCTTTCTTTTTCACATCCTGTATCCTCACATTTGTAGGGAAGCCCCGTCTGTCACTTGTGGGAATTCGTCACGTGTATTCATCAGATTACTTATTTTCAAAATGGATTCGACTGTGCGTAATGCTAGCAACGAGCGTGATTTTCGTTTAAGTAAGCATTATTGAGATGGAGGAAACTGATGTTAGCTACAATGAACCAAGTATAGAAACACATTATAAAATTAACTAGTGGTGCTAAAACACACCGTACTTTCTCGCCTGTACTTTCACGCAACATGACGCGAAAAGTACTCAAATTTTCGGAAAATTGTACCTGACCTTATTTCAAAATTTCTGTACGGAACAGATTTCATTAAGAGAAAAAAATCTCTATTTTTAATATTTTAATTGTTGACAGATTACCAAAAAAGTTTGAACTTTTGCATTTCTTGAAAAATCAGTTTTTAACGAAGATGAGACTTGCCTGTATATCTGAATGTATACCTGTATCGTTCCAATGGGCGTCCTTCTATTAGTGGTCATCATCTTTTCATCTGGGTCACGAAATAATGCAATTCTCTAATTTTTCTGTAATCTCTAATATTCGAACATTAACTAAACATCTGTCTTTGGTGCCATAGTCTTTGGTGCTTTGTTGATTTGGACTGTCAACATTGTCTGGCTCAACACGCTCTTCTGTAAAGACGCTCGTACTCTTTTTCCAAAGATAATTTCTTCTCTCTCTGTTGCCTAATGGCATTCTATGCTCTCCTCATTTTTTCTTTTCCGTCGCACCACGAATCTGTCCACCTGTCTCCCCGTCTCTTTTCTTGTTTTCACACGTACACACAGATATACCGCCATAGACGTCGTCAGACGTATACTGTGCGCGTAACCTAATGTGCAAGCACGAAGCTCTGGGTTTTCCCGCCATAAATTCAAAAGTAGGAAATCGAACAATTAATAAATGCGAAAAGTCCACTAAAATAATGAGAAGCAAGAATACGAAGTTGTCTTGTGTGAGGCTCGCGATGAACTGAGAAAAAGACAAAGGCGCGGGCCTAGCGACAGGCTTCAAACGGGTTCGCAGACAAAACATTGATACATGAAATAACTTCAAGATTTTCGCATCGGGTGATGATGCGAATGCTCACGCGGTCACAGAATAGTTACTACCCAGAATGGAAAGTAGAGGGCGGCTCCTTTGATCTTCAGTGAGCAACCGCGCAGCACTGACTGCCATCTTGAAACTGTGCAAAGGAACCGCAAGAGTCAGCTCAAAGGCCATTTCCTCAAAAGCTGCTGCAATTTTTTTCTTCTAACTTTTCCAACGGATAGTGCTAATTGCCCTGTTTATTATGACAAATTCATTTTGGTGTTTTATTTTGTTTTGTCAAAAATAACACATGTAATTTTTTTTAATATCTTGCGCCATTAATTTGCACATTTCCAGCGATTTTTAAACACTTTTGCATTTCTGAGTTAAAGTTCTTTAAATGACTTCAAATTAAGTTTTCCAAAAACTCACAAAATTTTCTGCAAAAAAGGGTTTCAATTTCGCGTTTTTAGTAACGCTTAAACAATATTTTCTTTAAAACGAGTGCAAATTTTTTAATGAAAATTGTCGTGAATATGTAATGAGAACATTTCAAAAAATGTACTGTGGGCGGAGATAGACTGCTAGCTAGAATATGTGGCAAGTCCAATAAACTAGCCCAGGCCAAAGAGAATAGAAAACTAATACGAGAAAGTATGTGCCATTCTGTGGCACTTCTAGTTATGTATTTATAATTTTTTACCTTTTTATCCCTTTTTTATTAATATTTGCCTATGTGATATTATTTGCCTATACGAAGCAAATGTCCCCTCGGGTTACGTATGTTTTTGCTAGTTATACACGCCAAATACGAGTAAAACGGAAATAAAAGGCACCTTCACCACCGTTCACCACACAACAAATGCCGGGTCTTACAGCTGTTTACACTTTCAATATGGCAACCATGCGTATCATATCGGCGCACGGATTGTGGGTAGCTTTCCTTTCTGTGTAGGACCTATCTGTGGCGTGGTCTCGGGCTACAAAATGTAACAAAAACTTTCTTATATTGTGTTTAATAATATAACTATTGTCAAACGATTTACCACGCAGAAGAAAGTTTTTATATTTTAGTACTTCAAAGATCAGTATCAGAATTACCCCAGTTGTCGCTATATGTATGTCAAATTCCAGTATAAAAAGCGAGGTTAACGTTGACAGAATTTGGCATTTCTGGAATTTTACAATTATAGAAAATTTCTCTCACTCCAAATCCCCAGTGGGTATTGTACCCACCCCTATTGTACCCACTTACCCACATTATTCGCCGAGCCTGTTTGGGAATAAGCAGTGAAATCCTTCAGGTGGTTCCTGTAAATGTTGACGTAAATGGTCGTGTAAACGTTCTTCAAAATAATAGGGAAAAATGTGATCCTTACCGGTCTATTTTTTTAATAAAACAAATATAAATTAGTACATGTTCTTATGGGGAAACTTTGTCGGGCATAGATTCTTTAATTTATTGAAAAGAGTTATTCAGTCGAAGTACCTCTTTTTATTCAACTCAGTAAATGTTTTGAGGAGTCAGTTGACATTAAATGTAACATACCTCACCGAGCATTCTGAAGAGTATTTGATAAGAACAAATCAAAATAAATTTAAAAAACTGCGAAATTCATCGCAACTGGAAGAAGTAGCTCTCGCCATGCGACTTATGTTATACAAATCATGGTATAGTCAGTACTGTTCCTCTTTGGGGACAATTAGAAACCATGCTTACTTAAAATTTTGTATTACAAACAGCCACAAACTATTTGACACTATTTCTTTTCGATGTGAAGAATGTGGACTAACATTCAACGCAGTAAGAAAGAAAAGTGAAGGAGTCGAAGTCAATGTAATCTATAATAGATATTGCCAGCTTATGAAAAATCATACGAGACAAAATTTATTATTAAATATTATATTTATGTAGCAACAATTCCATATTTCTCTTTTAACAATTTACAAATAATTATTTAAATAGCTCATAAACATTCCATCAGCTATTGTTAATATATAAAAGTCGTTTATTACAATAAATGGTTGAGTATTTTACTAGTCCGGCACAAAGCTTAAAAACTAAAAAATAAAAAAAACATTAAAAAACACGAAGATATGGCCTGTCAAAGAACAATGTGTTTGTGGCCACATTAGCCCCTTTACTCTCATGAGTCTTAATCACATTACTTTTATTGTATTAACTACACTACTGGTGCTACAACAGGACGCACTTTCTCGCAATAGTAACTGTTACGTAATATTACAATCTCGCAATTTCTGGCAAACACATCTGATCCAGCACTTGTAAACTAATCATAAATCGTAGATCATTAGATGAGAAATCTATTTTTTAAGCTAATACATCAGCTCAAATTTGCGAATCGAAAACTCCATTTTATGGATCGTAAATATCGTTCAACAATGAGAAGGAATTCTCTGAATTCCAAACTGTCTATTTATTTATTTATTTATTTTATTTATTTATTTAGTCAAAAACAGTCAAAAACTGTATGTGACGTATGGGGGAGAAAATCATCTGCGCACGCTTTCTTGAGTTTCAGAATCCTTCCCAACAATTTAACTATTAGTAGTTGAAAGATTAATAATAATAATAACAACAAATTTAAAAAGCGAGAGATTAACATTTCAAAAACTAGATATTTTCGTTGCCAAATTATAGAAAACTTATTTTTAACGGTAAAGAAACGAACAGACTTGATTTTTCTGTATTGTTAACAAAATAGAAACTCACCCTAAGCTCTACTACCACTACAAGCAAAGGAAAGTTCAACAAAGCGTGCGCATAGTGAAGCTACATTTACGTCCAGAAGCAAATCAAGGGGCCATCTCAGCATTTGCTCAATGGATCAGGGAAACTGGACAAAAACCTGATCGAGATGGGGGTCATTGACCCGGATGTACATTATTTGTTACAGGTTATATTGAGCCTTTTTTTTAAAATTATACAATGCAAATGTAAACTAATTCATTATACTATATCTTGTTTTTGTTAAAGTAAACATTGTTTCTTTTTGGCGATCAGTATAGTCTCCTAATTGTATAGAAACAGTTTTGCAGCAGAAAAGATTTTACTTTTAATTTAAATTTGTGTACCAATTTTAATTGTTTAATTTCATCTGGAAATGCATTGTAAAGTAGCGTACATGTATTGTATGTGGATTTCTTGTAGTGAGCTGTTGATACTGACACTTGATGAACATGATTTCTACGTCGAGTATTGGAACTATAAATATTGTGACGTCGTGGGAATACACAATAATCACAGACACGAGCTTCAATGATAAATATGTACAGGTTTATTCACAATATGTACAGTACTACTTTAAGTTACAGCTCTGGTAGATCTTTACTTTCCTGATCGCAGGAGCGATCCTTAAAAATGAATAACTGACTCGTGGCCCGCGCCACTCCTCAGCGAGCCTCCCGCACACAGCAGACAGCTCCGGCGACCTCTTGTCACCCGTGGATATAGTCCACAACGGCGTCCCAACACATGGTTTGCCGCACGAGCCTAGCTCGGCTCCGCACCGCCCTGGGCGCAAGTTTTTGTGCGTTCGCACGAGGGTTCCCTCTCAGCTCAACAAACCCCACCCCCGCGCTCTGCGTTGGTTCTTATATAGCCGCCACCCACGTGACCTGAAACGTCACTGGGTTTTGCACACGGCCCACACTGACCGCTTTGCCAGGCATTTTTGGACATCCATTTCCCTGGATTCCAAGAATTTGACACGCGGCACGCGGCAAAAATGCGCTGTCCCGTACTTTGGGCATCCCTTTCCCTAGCTCTTAGGATTTCCCAGAATACCTCGGCGTGTCACATCCTGCCTGGCCCCTGGCGTCTAATCCTCTGCCGCCGCCCTTTGTGGCGGTTGCTAACTGTAGTCCTACAATACGTTACATACTTCTCCATACCCTATTTTGAATTTTTTATGCAGGATATAACCACAATAAAAAATTCGTCCCGCAACTAGATTTGTGGATCTGGATATATTTATACCATTTACCTGGCCATTGGGCTCACACTCTATTGATCTCTCTAACCTACTCTATATTTACAACATATATTTTTTTTTTCAAAATCTAGCTAATATAAATAACTAACCTACTTCACGTACCTCCTTTCATTCTAATATATACAATTTTCTACAATCTTAAATTACATACAGTCTGCTGCAATTACATCCGTAGTATTCACAATCAAATGATGTGATACTTTCCCTGATACCCCCAGAACCAACAATGTCTTCAGAGCTTCACTTTGTACCCATAATTGCACATACATAAGACACACATGAAACAAACAGAATACACAAACAATACACTTTCAACAATTTGTTACATATATACAGTGATTCTTCTCTTGTCTTGATTTTATACAATGCAATCAAGTGATTCGGTTCAGTGTAGCCCTCCGCATTCCCAGTTCAGTTCAGGTTCCATGTATCAGTAAAACATACGGCTTAAGGCATCAGCATTTACGTGATCCTTACCCCTTTTATGAATAATTTCTAAATTGTATGCTTGGATCATTAATGACCAACGCATCAATCTCGGGTTCTTACTTGAACAATTATTTAGCCATACTAATGGGTTGTGGTCTGTTTCCACTTTAATTTTTGCATTTCCATCCAAATAGTACTTTAATTTCTGCAATGCCCATATTATGGCTGTGCACTCCTGTTCTGTTGTACATCGTAATAATTCCGAATCTGTGAATTTACGACTTAAGTATAACACCGGTTTTTCTTCTCCTCTATCATTATACTGTGCCAAAATGATGCCAATACCTCTTTTTGACGCATCACACTGCACTATAAAATCCTTATTAAAATCTGGCGCGTGAAGGACGGGTTCGTGACAGAGAGCGTTCCTCAGTTTCTCGAATGCCATCTCGCATGCTGGCGTCCACGTTACCCTGCCTTGCCGTTCGCGACCTCGCAATAAGTCCGTTAATGGCGCTGATATACCCGCATAATCGGGAATAAATTTCCTGTAGTAACCCGTTAATCCGAGAAAAGCACGCACTTGCTTTTTCGTTTGAGGTACGGGGTGCTCTTTAATAGTTTTTACTTTGGCCTCTACCGGCCGCATCATGCCACTACCAACCATGTAGCCTAGGTATTGCACATTCTTACGCGCGTATTTACACTTGCTTGGCTGCACATGCAACTTCGCTTTCTCTAATATTAGAAACACCTGCTCTAAATGTCTAAGGTGTTCTTGCCATGTGTCGCTATAAATGGCGATGTCATCCAAGTATGGGACTGCAAATTCTGCACATCCTGCTAATAAAGCTGCCATCATCCTACTACACTGAAAAGGTGCATTTTTTAGCCCGAAGGGCAATCTTAATGGCCTATACGTGCCAAAGCTTGTACAGAAAGCCGCATATCTTTGCGCTCTCGGAGTGAGCGGTATCTGATGATAAAATTTTGCTAAATCCAATGTAGTAATAATCTTAGCTGCCGCTACTGCTTCTATCCTCTCCTCCATGTTCGGCAACGGAAAATATTCTGATTTTATAATTTGGTTTAGCTTGCGATAATCTACGCACGGTCTTGGTTTTCGTCCCGGCGCCTCTACAAGAATCATAGGGGAAGCATAATCAGAGTCGCCTATTTCGATTATGTTATCCCGTAACATCTTCGCGATTTCTTCCTGCAAAATTTTTGATTGACGCGGCGACATTCGATAAGGCGCACTTCTTATCTTTTTCGACTCGTCCGTCAATTCAATGTCCATGGTGACGACATCCGTCAACCCTGGTCTGTCTGAAAATATATGCTTGTACTTTACAATTAAATTGAGCAGTTTGTCGCGGAACTCGTCTTCGACTTCTGTTCCTTCGAGCATAGCTTCCGCATCGAAGTCGACACTATCAAGGTTAATAGCGTACTTATCCAGCTCGTCTTCCTCAACTTCAAAGTTTGAGCTGCGATCTGCTACATAATTCAGATATTCGGTACGTTGCACGTACGCTTTCAACATGTTAATGTGGTAGATACGCTCTTCCTTTTTCCCAGGCATTCGGACAGAGTAGTTCGTGTCCGATTTTTTCTCTACTACTTCTCCCGGTCCTATCCATTGAACAGATAACTTTTTTGTGCGATTCGGGGCCAACACCAGCACCCGGTCGCCCGGCGCGAATTCTCTGTGTACGGCTCGCCGATCGTACCACGTTTTTCTTTTCTCCTGCTCGTTAACAAGCTTCTCGTGAGCTAATTCGCGAGATTTCTGAAGCCTATTTATTAGCTTGAACACATATTCGACGACGGAATTTTCTTCCTCATCGTCCTCGCCTGCAAGGTGTTCATATAATAAGGTTATGGGAGTTCTGAGGTTCCTCCCATACACTAATTCAGCTGGAGTGAATCCGAGGCTCTCGTGCACCGTGGTTCTCAAAGCAAATAAAATCGCGGGCATTTGGTCCTCCCACTCCGTTCCTGCTTCCAAGCATAACACTTTGATTAAGCGATTCATCGTTCTATGCACGCGTTCGATAGGATTTGACTGCGGGTGGTAGGGCGAACTTCTCACCAGTTTGATCCCAAACTTCCTAGCAAATTCCCCTGTCAATGCGCTTGTAAAGCACGTGCCCTGGTCGGTTTGTAATTCCTTAGGAAACCCGATTCTACTGAATAATGTCAACAAGGCACTAATGATAGTTGTTGATTGCAAATCTTTAATTGGAATAGCCTCCGGATACCTAGACGCTAAACAAATGGCTGTCAAAATAAACTTGTTGCCTTCTTTACTTTCGGGAAGAGGTCCACAAGTATCAATATTTATTTTACCGAAGACTTCCGTTATCGGCGGTACTAACATTAACGGTGCTTTTTTTCGATCATTTGGCCTACCAACCTTTTGACACACATCGCAAGTTTTCACATATGTCTCCATATCCTGGAAACAACGAGGCCAATAAAAGTATCGCGACATGCTGGATTTGCTCTTAGTGCAACCTAAATGTGCATTCGCGGTTTCATGGCACACCTTGAGAACGGCGGCCCGATATTTAGTCGGAACTACTAACATATTAAATTTTTCTCCGCGATTGCTGTGTCTTGACCGATACAAAATACTATTTTTCACGAAATACGACTCTCGCCCTGCTTCCGGTACGTTGTGCTTATTCGCGTCGTATAATGTTTTGATTTCCGGGTCACTTTGTTGTGAAGCTGCGAACTCAGTCTGGGTAACATTTATGAGTTCATTCACTTCGGGCGTTAGTACACTTGCACTGGCGTCCCTTTCACTAACGGCTCCCTCCTGCCTCAATTGTTCAAGGTTTTCTACCTGCTCGTCCGCGTCAAACTCGCCTGCGTGTCGGTCAGCCGGCCCCGACTCTTGAGTCACCCGCGACGTTTCAGCGGCTTTTGCCCGCGTCGTTACGGCTGCAACTAATTGTGGCTCAATAAATCCTGCCTTTACTTCTTCCAACAGAGCAGCTGTTCTATTACTTAATAAGTAATATCCGCTGTCGCATTCCCGAGGCACAACTGCGGCTTTAGTTACTACTTTCCCGAATGGCCCTTCAATAGTGACTTCTGCCACCGGGAGATTTCGTGGTGAGGCATCAAGCGGTTGCAAAATCCACACGCTTTCTCCCGTTAAATTCTCGTCGCTAATAAATTTCTCATGGACAAGATCGAAACTGGCACCACAGTCGCGCAAAAATCTCCCGGGAATTTTATTAATTTTTCCAAAGAACACGTACGGTGAAAACAATTCCGTAGCTGTTTTGTCTGCCACATGATTCATTTTTTCGGCCACGCGGCGCTGCGGGCATTCACGGACCATGTGGTCTGTGGCACCACACCCGTAGCATTTCCGCTTGTCTGGCTTCTCGTATGCTGCCCTAACATCGGTTTTCTTACCGCTCGATTTCCCCTGAAATTCCGGTACTATCGGCATCGTCTTGCTCGTGCTTGCAACTTGTTCCCCTACGGCTTCCGATTTCCTATAAGGCTTGAACGAAGACCGTTTCCAGCCTGCCCTATTGTTTTCATAGTTGTCTAGTTTACGAGCTAGTTCTAACGGCATCTTAAATTCCCCCCACTCATCAATAAAATGCTCTTTAATATCAATAGGCACACGACGCTTCAATTGATCGGTTACAATTAGATTCATTAAGTCCTCGAACGTATGAATATCTAGTCCTGCTACCCATTCTTTGCAATAATTTTTCAGCTCTCTCGCGTATACGTTCCAGGTAGTATTCGCGGCTTTTACATGTTTCGCGAACAATTGTCGAAACTTCTCGGCATTGAATCGATACATTTCTAATAACCTATTCTTTAAATCGGCATATTCTGTTCTTCTACCTTGCCCTTCTAAAGTTAGCGATGCATTGATTTGGTGTGGGAGCAGTCCCATAAGATTTGCCACCCACTCTTCTTCTGGAATTTCTAATTGTTCCGCCTGACTCTCAAAAACACTTAAAAATGCTGTTATGTCGTCGTCCTCCCCTTTGAATCGGCTCATAACTTGATTTAATCGAATGTGCATTTTGCTATTTACTTCGGACTGCGGACTAGCTCTACCCGCCAGTTGGCCCTGTTCTATTCTCAGTTTTTCTAACTGAAATGCACGTTCCTTCTCTGCTTCGCGTTCGGCTTTTTGATCCTTATAGGCGCGTTCCTTCTCTAATTCGCGTTCGGCCTTTTCTCGTTCACGTTCAATCTTTTCTCGTTCGCGTTCATCCTTATATGCCTGAGCTATCCCTTTCACAAATTCCTCCTCGTAATCGGAATGCTCCTCTATCAATTTTTTTAGCACTACCAAAGTTTCTCCACCTGTAATTTGGAGTCCTAATTCCTGTGCCACGTGCACTACACAATCTTTCCCGAATCTCGGTAAGTAAGCCATAACTGAAACCTGAACCGAACCTTACAATGCAGATAGCTATACTTACACCAGATCCTTGCTGACTTCTTGATTTTATCAAAGCCGGTTGGCCTTGAGACGTCCTTCCTTCTCCGTCCTTCCTTCCTTCCTTCCTTCCGGCGTTGCCGTGAAGACGTGGGCGTCTGGCTAGGAGCGGACCCTCTCTGCTCCCGTGCGTCGTAATTATGTCTGCCCGTCGACACACCCACGCACTGGCCCACCCACTGTTCGTAATACTGCCACCACTATGCGTATGGTGCAACAATGCCGTGCCGTTCCGGCGTGAATGTTTTAACTGCTGCTATTAATTATCACAATTGAGCAACACTTCCCCGTGGAATTCTTATAACCGCATCCACCAATTATGACTATTTGGTGGGTGCACGTATTCCCCCGTGGGCTTCTTTATAACCGCTGCCACCAATTATACTATTTGGTGGGTGATATTCCCCGTGGAATTCGTTTAACCGCTGCCACCAATTATGCTATTTGGTGGGTGCACGTACTCCCCCGTGGGCTTCTTTATAACCGCTGCCACCAATTATACTATTTGGTGGGTGCACGTACTCCCCCGTGGGCTTCTTTATAACCGCTGCCACCAATTATACTATTTGGTGGGTGCACGTACTCCCCCGTGGGCTTCTTTATAACCGCTGCCACCAATTATACTATTTGGTGGGTGCACGTACTTCCCCGTGGGCTTCTTTATAACCGCTGCCACCAATTATGTCTACCCGTCTGTGACGTCGTGGGAATACACAATAATCACAGACACGAGCTTCAATGATAAATATGTACAGGTTTATTCACAATATGTACAGTACTACTTTAAGTTACAGCTCTGGTAGATCTTTACTTTCCTGATCGCAGGAGCGATCCTTAAAAATGAATAACTGACTCGTGGCCCGCGCCACTCCTCAGCGAGCCTCCCGCACACAGCAGACAGCTCCGGCGACCTCTTGTCACCCGTGGATATAGTCCACAACGGCGTCCCAACACATGGTTTGCCGCACGAGCCTAGCTCGGCTCCGCACCGCCCTGGGCGCAAGTTTTTGTGCGTTCGCACGAGGGTTCCCTCTCAGCTCAACAAACCCCACCCCCGCGCTCTGCGTTGGTTCTTATATAGCCGCCACCCACGTGACCTGAAACGTCACTGGGTTTTGCACACGGCCCACACTGACCGCTTTGCCAGGCATTTTTGGACATCCATTTCCCTGGATTCCAAGAATTTGACACGCGGCACGCGGCAAAAATGCGCTGTCCCGTACTTTGGGCATCCCTTTCCCTAGCTCTTAGGATTTCCCAGAATACCTCGGCGTGTCACATCCTGCCTGGCCCCTGGCGTCTAATCCTCTGCCGCCGCCCTTTGTGGCGGTTGCTAACTGTAGTCCTACAATACGTTACACTATTAATAGTTGAGATATTAATAATAATAATAATAATAATAATAATAATAATAATAATAATAATAATAATAATAATAATAATAATAATAATAATAATAATAATAATAATAATGTTCGAGTCCTGCGGCATGATCGCATTTGTAATTGGCCCTCCACCCTACATCATCATCATCATCATATCACCTCATAATTCATACTTCTAGGCGTAACAACCTTGTTGTACCGAGGGATGCAGGTGAAAAGCTGATCCTAAAAGTTACACACGTTAAGCGTATAGCGTGATGAGAAATGGCATCAATAAGGCAAACTCATCAGCGGAATAAATCCCGAAAGCATGTCTAGGGACTATATCCAATATAAATTCAATAAAAATATTATAGAGATTTTCGGAATTCAAAGACACTTATGGTCGATGCTCTTTTAGGACTGTCAGTGACTTCAGGTTAGGGATATTACAGTTCTTTATGCGATAGGAATACGAGTTTCGAAAGGTCATTGTCAGGAGTTCCTCATTCTCTTGTTCTTCCTACGAGAACACCAAATAAAGAGAAAGCCAACTGCCAAACAACATGCGTTTGCTGCCAATATCAGGGGAACGAGGAATGTTCTTTAAAACACGTATCCTTTAGAGCTTAATTCATTCCTTAATTAAGAGCCTAATTCATTCCAAAACGCATGTAATGTCAACATCTTATTTTATTTCAGATTAGACTTATAATGTTTCAAGAATGTCTGAGGAATACAGTCGTAAAAAGCAAGCGGTGCCTCACACTTTCTCTCAGAAAAACACTTCACCCGGCATGGTCTTCACTTGAACCTTGTCGGAAAACATGTACTCGGTAGCGAACATGCCAAACACATCCTTACACCTCAGCAGTATCCTATCCAAGATTCATCCCCACCTACATCTCCTAGTTCTCTTCCATCCTCCGGAACCCCTTTGGACCCAATTACCTTATCCCCTGAACCTAATCCTTGTACTACATCTCCCATTATTCATTCCCCTACATCTGTAACCCCTCCTTCCTCACCTCCTAACACTGCTGGAACACGATACTTCCTTCGACCACGCACTCGAGGTAAAAATGAGATAAATAAATAGCAATTACAGTCAGATGCAGCAGAAAAGCATCCGTGTAGGTACATTCAAAAGATTCAAATAATGCATCATAATGTGCAATCTCTTTCAAATAAAATTGAATTTATCGAGGCAGCATTAGAATGTGATCTCAGTCAAATAGATGTTCTTTGCTTTACAGAACATTGGTTATCTCATAATGATCTAAACACACTCCAAATTCCTAGTTTTTACCTTGCAGGATCTTATTGTAGAGCAAGTGAATCAAATAAAGGCCCTGCTTACGGAGGTTCGTGTATTTATGTAAGAAATAATATTGATTCTACCTTCTTGTCAGAATTCAATTTATATGCAGTTGAAAAAGTTTTTGAAATAACAGTTGTACATCTTACTACGCTCAAAATTATTTTACTTTGCATCTACAGACCTCCAACAAAGCAAGCTTTAGATTATTTCAATTTCGTAGAAAATCTAGAGATAACTCTGAACAAAAATAGTAATCTCTCTTTTAAATCCATTGTTGTATGTGGAGATTTCAATATTGATTTTCTGAGCGAATCCCACGAAAAAGAGCAGTTTCTCAATTTAATTCATTCTTTTAATTTAGATATTACAGTGAACGTACCTACACGGAATACTCTTAAATCACAAACAGCAATAGATTAAATTATAATTAACAAAACCACAACTAGATATGAAATAATAACGAATAATCTAGGTTACAGTGACCACGATGCACAAATTCTTACAATTACTAATAACATGAATACTGACACAATAAATAAAACACGCATGTGCAGAGCATTTACTACAGTTAACATAAAGTTATTTACGGACTACTTGCTGAAAGAATCATGGGAGGCAGTTTATAACGCTATTGACACAAATGAAAAATATAATTTATTTTTCTCAAAGCTTTCATTTCTCTTTAACGCATGCTTTCCTATTAAAAAGAGAAAATTAAACATTTCACGAAAAAGCAATACTTGGATCACAAAAGGAATTAGAACATCGTGTAAAAATAAACGTACTCTCTACTTTATTTCTAAACGTCATGACGTATCTCAAGATTTCCTTATCTACTTTAAAAAATACAAAACATTGTTACGAAAAGTCATAAGGCAGGCTAAAATCATGAAAAACGATCAGGATATTTTGAACTCAAATAATAAAACAAAAGCAATGTGGAATATAATAAACAATACTACCAAATCAACTAGAAAACCCGTAGAGAATGTTGTTTTAAAATATAACGATATAAATGTGAACCATCCGGCAACAGTGGCTAATCTCTTTAACCAATACTTTTCGAGAATTGCTGCCGATCTCACTAAGGGTCTTCAGCCACAAAATTCAAAAACAGACAGTTCACCCAAAATTTTAGACACAATGTTCGTTTCCGAAACGTCTTCCTATGAAATTCTCAAAATAATCGGTAAACTAAAAAATAAATATTCGTCCGGTTTAGATGAATTCCCGGATTCTTTGTTAAAGACTTGTGCGTATGCCATTATACACCCGTTAACTCACATATTTAATGCATCTTTATGCACTGGAACGTTTCCAGATATTTTCAAAACAGCTAAAATTAAGCCGCTCTTCAAAAAAGGCAACAAAAATGAAATTCAAAATTATCGGCCCATTTCTCTTCTATCAGTTTTTTCAAAAATATTAGAGAGACTTTTTTACGTACGAATGGAAACCTTTCTCACTAAACACGACGCGCTTTCAGATTGCCAACATGGATTTAAAAAATCAAAATCAACGGAAACAGCTATATTTTCTTTTCTTAAAGATGTCGCCTCATCATTGGATCAAAACGAGGCACCTATTGGATTATTTTTAGATCTCTCAAAAGCTTTTGACGTCATTGATCATGACATTTTACTTTCCAAATTACCTTCATATGGAATTCGTGGTATTGCTCTAGATTGGTTATGTTCGTACCTTAAACAACGATCTCAGAAAGTTGAATTACCTTACTGGAATGATGGAACATTACGTACGCACCTTTCCGACTCTTTGCCCATTGCACGTGGAGTTCCTCAAGGATCGATTTTAGGCTCTATTCTGTTCCTACTTTACGTAAACGATATGCCCTCAACGATTCGAAACGGAAGAACGGTTCTCTTTGCGGATGATACGAACATCCTTTGCAATAAAGAAACCGTAAATAGTACAATATCAGATGTTTCAAATTGGTTCCGAAATAACAAATTAATAGTAAACGAAAAGAAAACGGTTTTAATGCAGTTTTCCATTTCAAATAAACAATTCTGTGCTCCATTGAAAGTGAACAGTGTACCATTAACTGATGTTAAGGCAACAAAATTTTTAGGTCTCTCAATTCAGTCAAACCTTAAATGGAACGTCCATTTAAATGAATTGAACACAAAATTAAGTTCATTATGCTACGCGTTCAGAATTCTTGCAAATTCAGTCAGCCTTCATAGTGCTCGTTGTGTATACTTCGCGAATGTTCATTCCCGCCTGAGATATGGCATAATATTCTGGGGAAATACATCTTATAGCTCCCAGACTTTTAGATTACAAAAACGAATTGTACGAATAATAACCAAATTCCACCCACGTGATTCATGTAAGCCTCACTTCATTAATCTAGGAATTCTACCATTACCGTGTATTTTTATTTACGAATCAGTGGTTTTTGTAAAAAATGACTTGCTCAAGGGCGGGAATATTTTTTCAGAAAATGCCGAAGTCTATTTCTATAACACTCGACGTAGAAATCATATTCATCAGGTGACAGTATCAACAGCTTATTACAAAAAATTCACATACAATACATGTACATTATTTTACAACACTTTGCCAGATGACATTAAACGATTAAATTCAATAGAAAAGTTTAAATCACAAGTGAAATCGTTTCTGCTGCATAACTGTTTCTATACAATTAGAGACTATACTGAGCAACACAAGAAAAGTAACATTACTTTTAACAATGATACATAATGCATTATTTACTATTTGGACTGTATAAATGAGTATAAACAACCTGTAACAACTATTGTACTACAGCTTCCGGGTCAATGACCCCCATCTCGATCAGGTTTTTCGTCCAGTTTCCCTGATCCATTGAGCAAATGCTGAGATGGCCCCTGGTTTTGCTTCTGGACATAAATGTAACTTCATTTTCTGTCCACGTCTTCTAGAATTCAGTGGGAAATACAATTATTCAAATTATCGTTTCCACGTTGTCGCGGCAGGAAGTAATAAGAGCCAAAATTTATTGCTTATTTATCTTTGAAAATAGATTTTATTACATGGGAGTTTTTTTGTTGTTCTTTTCTCCCTTTCAAATTCAAAATTTATTGCTTATTTACCCTTGAAAATAGATTTTTTTACATGGGAGTTTTTTTTCTCCCTTTCAAAATTCAAAATTTATTGCTTGTTTATCCTTGAAAATAGATTTTATTCCATGGGAGTTTTTTTCTCCCTTTCAAAAATTCAAAATTTAAGTAGTATATGACTTAGTGTAGGGATCACAGAATTTTGAAAATGTGCACACAATTCACTTTTCCCTATAGCACGTCATACGCAGTTTTTAACTGTTTTTTGACGTAAAATAAATAAATAAATAAATAAATAAATAAATCACATGTCTTGCGAAAACATAGTGGATTTTCAGCTGGTTCACGAAATTATCAACTGAATTCTTGGCTGTCCGGGATTAGCCAAGAATCTGGAGAGCCAAGAATTCAATGACTCCGGCCGCGGAAGCCTACGACTTGGAATTATCAACTGTTAAAGAACTGTGGAACCAATTAGAGTAATAGAACCATTTTTAAAGTGGTCAAGGTTTTGAAAGAGATACAATCGATTTACTAAACGACTTCGAAAAAGTCGGATCATTCAGTCTAAGACCTTAACAACGGAAGAGCATTTACTCTGGCAAGTCTTCTTCTTTGGGGCTCCTTGGACCCTTGTAGCTTATGTTTTGTATAGAAGCGGCCGTCGCGCTGCAAGTCCGCCCCACCGTCATTACCCCACCGTCATTGCGCCGCCAGTGGGGCTAGGCGCCTGCTGCCCCGCCCTCACTCCGGCCGCTCGTCCGCTTAGTTGGCGCGTTTCTAATTAGCGGTTTGTTCGCGAAAGTGCGAGCGCAGGCGCGGGCGCGGGCGCCTGCTGTAATTCAAAGCGATCGCGTTCCGGGAACGGCCAACTTTTGTGCCGAAGGCTACATTGCGGCCGGACCGCTGCCCCTCTCGGACCCTTCCCCTCCCGGCCTTTCGCATACTGGAGCGGTCGATGTGAAAGTCATAAAAAGGCGAAAGAACGTTCTCTCTTCAAATATCGCCATTTAATCAAACGGCCGATAAAAATAGACCGCACAACTTGGGTGAAGTTTCTTGGGCTCGCCGATCCGAGGCGCAGAAGGGGCAGCGAGGGGCTGGGGGGGGGCGACTGGTGGCGACGCCGACCATCACAGAAGCATTCCCCAGATCGGCCGGCGATGGGTTCCAACCCCAAAGCCGATTACAGACTCCACAGATGGGTGGGATGCACCGTGAGTCGAGAGGTCCCGATTTGGTTTGTAGTGCAGAGCCTCTCGGCCGTTTCCGCTAACCCCCGATTGAAACTCTGTTTTGAAAATAAATATCAATCTTTTTCACAACATGAATTATATTCGTACGAGAAAGTAACCTACTCAGTGAAACCTGCTTAAACGGCCACCTCCATGAAAAGATCAACTAAACAAACGGCTTTTTTCCATGGCTGCCTTTCCCTGCAGTCAGCGTATAAACACATTTCGTAGATTAACCTGTATTAGGCGGTCACAATTAACGAAATTGGGATTTCGTTTCGTAACGTCATAAAAAGAGGAAGACCGGTGGATATTCTTGTTCAGGTATTCTTCCCGCGTCAGATCAAAAGTCAGATTACGTAGGGCTGTGATATAGAGTTACTTATCTTGGGATAATTAGTGTTTCAGATAACAATAAGTGATTTTGGAGATGTTATGAAATTTCTTCAGAGTGAAGTGCAGCCTTAAGTCTATTTGGGAATCACGTTTACGACTGGGAGGAAACAACTAATGTTGGGAGAAGGATATGCCAGTGTTTGGATTATTTTCTATACGACTTATTTAATTGCGCAGGGGCCAAACAAATTCTAGGTGTTTTGTAAATTTAGCGTAATGTCGTAATGTAGTGTACAATGTATTAAATATGAAGTTTTTCACTACTAACGAAAACCATTCAATAGCTCAGATTTGCCGAACAGGTAATGCATGTTGATCACTTCACGACGCGGAGTTCACTCTGCGACGTGCAGCAGGTAACTGTTTTATTTACTTGTTTGGCACATATATTCATAATTCAATTGCATATAGTAGAGGCTGGGGAAGGAATTCTGCAGCTGAAGAAAACGTGGGTGTTATATGCTTCTCTCCTACATGTCAGAGTTTTCACTCTTATATTTTAAGAACGTTATTTTTACAATGAAAATCATTATGTTTTATTCATCCCTTTCAATGAAAAAGGAACTTTTCAATAGACATTCATAGAAGAATAAGAAGAAAAAGTTCTTACTCCCTTTTACCATAATAAATCAAGTTAAATGAAAATCATTGAATTTCACTCTCAGCACTCCGTTCACAAAATACCTCATTGTGTGTGTACATTGACCACGCCATTTTAAATTATAGCACATTAGTGTCTGCTTATGCTTTGCTTCAAAGAACCGTCTCTTAATGTTTTAATATGCTTAGTTGAACTAGAAAATATATTTTCATTTGAGACAGCCTCAGAATACGTCATCTTATAAAATTTCTTTACTGTATTTTGCTCTTTCGTCAACAGATATATGCAGATTAATTCCGGTGTTGCGTTTTGTTTTGTTTCGTTTCTGTCTTTATAGATTCACATCCTTAATTAATTTCTTACATTATGCATTCTTCTTTTTTGTGCAGTTTACAAACCGTTTTGGTTTATAGTAGAACGAATTCTGTGCTAGCAGCTTTGAAGCTAAACAAAGCAAAACAAAAATAAATATTTACCACGAAAGCACACGCTTTCCCTCTGTTTGTTCATTTTGTATACAGAAATAAGTACACTTCTGCAATCTCATTCATTTGAGAATGTACGCTGATCTTCTCGGAACGGGCGTTTTATGCACATTTGCAAATATTTATTTCTACATGTTTGCTTTCTTGGCAAGATTATTATTGTAATAGACAGTGCACGTTGGTGCATTTAGAAAAGAAGCTCTCTGTTTTATTACCAAAAAAGATTTGCTTTAGTATTCTCTCTAGAATGCTATTAGCTAATTCTTTTAGTGCAATGGATCTAATAAAATTAATAGCTGTGATAATACTTACTATGGACGCTAATCTAAATGAGAACTAAGTTATCAGAATATGTGTCGGTATATTGCCTAAGAAAATCACTTCTTTCACTTTTAAATGTAATTTCCTCGCCTCGTTTCAAAACAATTATTCGTATGAGTTTCGCCATTCATGAGTATTCACGAGTATACACCGTAAGGTAGTCGCAAAAAGGCGATATAAAACCATATGCACCAAAGGTTCAATATCTTTAAAATAAAATTGAGTTTATCAATGCTGAACTACAGAGTTTTTCAAATCAAATAGATATTTTTGCTTTAAGAATATTTGTTAACTTATAATGAAGTTACCACTTTCCGAATTCCCAACTACTACTTTGTGTGCTGTTTTTTGTGAAAATAAACAAATGAGTCATGAATTCTACTTCACACAGTCTAGCCTGAGGATGGGGAAAAATGAGTTCCCCGAAACGTCGCTCTGAAATTAGTAAGAACCTCTTGATGATGTGATTGTGTGTGTGTGTATATATATATATATATATATATATATATATATATATATATATATATATATATATATATATATATATATATTAAAAGTTGATTGTTTTCTATAAATCTGTCAATGGAAACCTTGTGGCCAAAATTCATTGAATTATACTGTAAATATGATTACTGCATATGGAGGTTCATTTATTTACGTTAGAAATGATATGAATTCTATCTACTTTACGGAATTAAAAGGGTATCCAGCTGAATATTGTTTTAAATATCTATCGTACATCTTGCTACGATAAAAATTATTTTATGTTGCTTCTACAGGCCCCCTAAAAAGCGAGCTAATGATTACATCGCACTCTTAGAAAAGCCAGGAATAAATCTAAGACAGTCAGTAATTTGTCCTTTGAGTTTAGTCTTGTGTACGGAGATTTTAACATTTATCTGGCATATTTTCTGGCCGAATCTCGCGATAAAGTCTTTCAGTTTAGATATTATAGTAAATATGCCTACATGGACCTCACTCGATTCAAAGAAGCAAATCGATTAAGCCATTATTAATTAAACAACTACTAGATATGAATTTGCAATGAAAGAATTAGAATACGAATGTGACTACGATACACAAATTCATTTAATTTCAAGAAAAAAGAATTCCGACACAATAAATAATACACGTACGTGTACACGTATGAGTAGATTGTTTACCAAAAATAAAAGAAAATTATTCGTAGACTGCTTGCCAGAGAAACCATGGGTCGCTATTTACAATGTTGTTGATTCAATTGACAAATACAATTAATTTTTTCGACGGTTTCATTTCACTTTAATATGTGCGTTACTATTCAAAGAAGAGAATTATACCTTTCACGGAAAAGCAATTCTCGGATAATCTTGAGCGATTAGAACATCATGTAATACAAAACAATTTGTTTGTTTCATTTCTGAACATCATAACGAGCCTCATGATCTCCACTTCATTCCAAAAATGCTAATCATTGTTAAGGAAAGTCATAAATCAGGCTAAAATTAAGAAACATTGTGATATTTTGAACTTAAACAACAAAATAAGAGCAATGTGAATGTAGTATAAAATACTACATCAACTAGAAACCTTCTAGTGATGTTTGTTTTAAAATATAATGATAGAGAAGTGAAATGTCAAGCAACAGTGGCCCCTGTCTTCAACATATATATTTAAAAAATGTGGTTGATCTCATGAGTGTAAAATCACAAAAAACACAAAGGAAAAACGTTTCCCTAAAAATGTTTGACACGTTTATTTCCTAAAACTAATAATTGCAATTGTCAAAATAATCGGTACACTAATTTTTCCGCCGGTTTAGATGAATATTCGGAATGCTTCTCAATAGCTTGTGCACGTGACATTAACATCAGATACTTTCAATAGAGCTAGGATTCGGCCACTTTTCAAAAGAGGCAACAAAAATTACATTAGAACATATCGGCGAATTTATGTTTTGGAAGATTTTGCAAAAACTTTACAGGAACTTCTCTATGTACTGTCGGAAAACGGTCTCTGTAAATAGCTTTTTTTGATTGTAAGCATTGATTTAAAAAATCAACATTTACGGAAACAACTTTATTTTCTTTCTTAAAGATGTCGCTTCATCAATGGATCTTGGAATACGTTTAAATCTTTCAAACGGTTTTGACGTCATTGATCATAATATTTTACTTTCAAAATTACTTAGGCATGGGATTGATTGTATTGCTCTAGATTGGTTATGTTATAAACTTGATAAATGGACTCAGAGAGTGAAGATATTTGACTGGAATGTAGGGTCATCATTTATTCACCTTTCCTATTCTATCATTGCCATTTGCGCATGAAGTCTCAGAGATTTTAGTGTTATTCTTTCCGTACTATACGTAAACGATATGCCCTCGGAAACGAGAGAACAGTTCTCTTGGCTGATACGATTATTCATTCCAATAAACAAACAGTAAATAGTAGAATACAAGATATTATATATTTCAATTTGATTCCGCAATAACAAACTAATTGTAAACGAATGGAAAACGATTTCAATTACATTTTTCATTTCAAAGACACAAATGTACACTCCATTGAATATGAATGCTGTGTATTTGACTGACAAAACTGATGTTAAGCTAACAAACTTTCTTGGTCTTTGAATTAAGTTAATAGTCAAATGTAATACACTTATAAATGAACTGAACACAAAATCAAATTTCTTACAGATTCAGTCAGCCTTCATGCTGTTCATTGGGTACATTTGTCGAAAGATCGCTCACGCCTGAAATATTCTAAGAAATCACATACTACAGCTTCCAGACTTTCAGGTTACAGAAAACTATTTTACGAATAATAAGAAAATGTCACCCGCCTGATTCTTGTGAGCTACTCTTCTTTAAGCTAGGAATACTAATATAGTCGTAGTTCTTGATTTATGAATCACCGGTTTATATCAAAAGCGACTTACACTAGGGTAGAAATATATTTACAATGAATACAGATATCTCTAGGGGGAACTGGGACACATAGATACTTTTTTTCTGAGTTTTTTTGGTGCCGAGAAAACAGAAATTTCAAGTTTTTTTGTTTTTTTTTTTGTGATTTCAACAAAACTATTGTATTGTGTTATCAGCAGGTACAGTCGTTGTCTTTTGTGGTATTTACACATGTAATTAGAAAAAACTGCAAAAAGTCATTTGTATCAATATGCCTCATCCTCGGAGTAGATACAGGCAGCGGTAGCTCAGTGCATCAACTTACTGAGTCACTGCAGCGCCCCTGACAGGGAGGTCCTAGGTTCGAGTCCTGACGGCGGCAGGATTTTCGACGCTAGCTTTTCAGTTAGGTCGAATTCAGTCGCTGTCTGGAGGAGAATTCTAGCAGCCGGCTGCTCTGATCGGTAGTTTTCCGTGGTTTCTCTGATCAACACCAGGCGAATGCCGGAGCAGTACCCTAACAAACGGGCCGCGGACCGCGCGCGATCTTTCCTGCCTCTTCCTTGTCCTATCCTCTCCCCTTACACAAACACATGCACACTTATACTAACATGCACTACACTGCCACATATTCCGGGAGACCAGTCGGGAGCTTAGAGCTTGTCCAGGCTGGGGCGGTGCCCCGCTGGTGGGAGAGTCCTGGCGAGGAGGCATTCCTACTAGCCGACGGTAGGTCGGCGCCGGATCTCGCCATCCAGTGGAGGAAGATCACCGCCATCTCCCGAGGAAAGAACATGCACTAAACAAAATATTGGAAATTCTTGAAAGGAATTGTTGAATTAAGGTGTTTATCATGGGACACATTGATAGTTGCAACTTGCAGTTTTGTACCGATGTTAAGACCTATGTATTTAATTGGCTTGTTTGATGGGTACCAGTTTATCGTGTTATTGTTTAACGTTAATGGAGACGGAGAGGTATATGGTGTAAGTGTGAATATTTTAGCTGCATTTTTAATTGCGTTAAGTTTTATTTTTGACTTTGCTGCTCAGCTTTCAATTAGATTTTTATATATTTGCATTCTATTTTTGATTGCTATGAGTGAGGTGCCAGAGGAGTAAATTGCTGAATCGTCAGCAAACTGGGCTATCTGTATGGGGTTCAACTTCGGAATGTGTGCTACGTATATGTTAAAAAGAGTGTGTGAGAGAGGGGATCCCTGGGGTACGCCTATGTTTATTGTTTTGGGGTTTGAATGGTGATTATTGACTGCTACTGAGAATGTTCTGTTTTCTAAATGTTTCTCTATGATTTCCGTTAAATAATATTGGGTGCCGCTATTTTCGATTTTGTATATTAATGCTTGGTGCCAGATTTTATCGAACGCTTGTAAAATGTCTAAGAATATTGCTATTGTAAGATTTTTTTTGAAATTATGAATATATGTTCGGAGAGTCTATATAGTTGGTGTTGCATTTCGTAAAGCCGAATTGTTCTTTTGGTATGACATTAGTAGAAGCTATATGTTTGATGAAAATTATGAAAAAGACTGATCTTTTAAGGATTTTTTTTTTCAAAAATATTTGGGAGGGTAATAAACTTATTGGCTTGTAACTGCTGACATTTGCCGTGTTTTTCTTCGGTTTAGGGACTGGTATAATTAACTCTGTGCACTACAGCCCTATTTTGCAGCCGTAGTAAAACTTTCTGTAATGGCCTTGTGAGCAGTAGAACGGGTATATCAAGGTGCATCCATGTGACCCAGTTGCCCCTAACTCTAACACTAGATGTAGTAATCATAGTCATCAGATATCAGTAACAACAGCTCACTTCAAAGTATGGTGCTACAACAGTACATACTTTCTCTCTTTATTTCTAAATTTGAAATTTTTGAAAATTCAGAGTGCAACGAATATTAATTCTGGGCCTGTTTAAATGTTTCTTGTTCTATTCATAGTAAAAATGGGAGGAACATTTGACTTTTGATAATTATTTTGTAAATTGTATGAATTTCAAGCACAAATTATGAAAAAATACTCATTTATTCAAGATATTGTACATTATCGTTTTTAAAAAACTGATTCTACTGGATGTTTCCAAACAACGCCAACACATCCTTATGGAAGACTCGGAACCAAACCTGCAGGGATTAGCTGACCTTCAAGTACCTAAGCAAAGCCTCCTCATCCAACAATAATTTGATGATCAACGATACCATAACAACCCACCAATAAAATCTGCTCCCAAACACTTACAATCATACCCAAAAACCTTTTACGAAAGCGCCAAAGACAACATCAGGGCCTATAACCTTCCACACATATCAGTGGGAAGATTTAGAACGCCGAAATATTCCCCCTGGGTTACAACTAAATTTTCTGTCGATCCCTTTCCCAAGAGTCTCTCCAATTCTAACTTGAACGACTCCGACGCTGATCTTATCCTCAACGAGATTCTCAATAAATATCAATATCACCTTGTCATCCACATCCAAGACACATTGGAAACTGGCAGACTTGGCTTATGCATCCAATCTCCATGGAAGACCTTTCTCATCAAGTTTAGGATCTTTGCTAGTAAAAATAGCTTATGCTGTCCTAGTGACAATGAACCTTGACAAATCCAACCCCCCCAAGTAATCATCTACCATTACCAAGTAATCATCTACCATTATCCACCATTCACCCAGTAATCATCTACCATTAATCTTCAGCAACTTATTTGAAATCTGCAAAGAAGCAACTGATATGTTTATTCAACCTGCAGTGATCCATATTACAAAGAATATAGAAGCAAGAACGTCAATTAGCAGAACACCAGCACCTATGTTGCTTATTGACTTTGAAGAGAAAGTAAACAACAAAATGTCTTACGCAATTCAGGACTACTCGAAATTTAGTGGCAAAGCCATGAACATGTGGTCAAATCAGTGGAATAATCTCAAAGCAATCACAACTCATAAGAAAATAGGTGAATTTTTTGTCCTCGAAACTTAAGAAAACCTTTCACGTCGAGAACAAATAACCCTTTCACGCATTAATCAGACCATACCAAATTTTCCCATAGCCGTATAGTAGACAAAAAACCTGACCCAATATGTACCTCTTGCAATTACCGGTTGAACATTAATCACGTCCTCCAGGAATGTCCCCAGTACAATTGTCAGACCTCAATTTTTTGATACGGAAAGTTTTAATTCCATGCTAAATGATAATACTTACCAAAGTAATGTAATAAAATTTTGTATAGAAATATATGTTTTGGAAAATATTTAACTGCATTAGAATAATGTAAACTCCTATTCGTTTTTGTAGTAATTACCATTGATGTAATTTTCATGTTTATGTTTTATGTTTTTGTATCCATAATCATCATTGTAATGTAACCTCCATATTGTAAAAACTTAATATTGTCAATCTAAAATGTAATATATTGTATTTATTTAGTCACTAATGACGTAGTTGTAGTTGCGACTTTTGAAAAAAGAGCTGATTTTTGAACAGATTTTGTTTAAGACAAAATATCCCTAGTTTTGAAATGTTAAAATATTTCAATTTTCCAAAATACAGTGTTCGCCGTAAATGCGAGAAGCGCCAGATATTTTAACTGTATTTAGATACATACGAGAGCTTAATTAAAAGAAAAACTTTGGACCGTTTTCTGAGAAAACAATTGTTTTAAAATATTTAAAAATTCCCCATATTTCACGCAAAATTACGCGAAAACTTCTCATATTTCGAAATTTTTTTGAGAATTGATTGATGGATTGATTACTGTCTCCCAGACGAGTTACTGTCCGAGCCACTGACAAGCTCTACGCTCCCGACCGGTCTCCCGGTATGTATGGTAATGTGGTGCATGTAAGTGTGTGTGTAAGTAAGAGATGAGGATAGAATAAGAAAGAGGAAGGAAAGATCGCGCGCTGTACGTGTCTTGTCTGATAAGGTGCTGTTCCGCCAATCGCCTGGTATTGATCGGAGAATCCACGGAACACTACCGATTAAACAGGCGGTACCTAGAATTCGACCGACTTGCTATCTAGGTAGTGTGGAAACACCAGCGACCGTGGGGCTGAAACTTAGGACCTTCCGGACAGAGACACTGCAGTGACCGCAATTGATGTCCTGTGCGACTGCGGTCGCCAAAAATATTTTGAACTTTTGCTAAATTCAGTGATATTAAAGGAAATGAGACCTGTGCAATTTTTAGGCGTCCTGTACCCCAACGCAGGAAACGCTTAATGTTAAAAATAAGGACAATTTTGAAATAAGAAAATGTTGTCGAGACTTAATGAAATGTAACCTCAAAATACAAATATCTGTTTCAAACGGTCAGGGATTCGTGTTTTAAATTTTGGAGAAAATCTACTCAAAGGTTTAGACGGTACCGTTACCACAGAGGGGCAAGGCACACATTTTCTGTGAACCAATTTTCACTTTCTCGCACTAACTCCGTAAGTAGAGAAAGTTGTGTACCGTGCGCAGGAAAACAGCGAATTTGCGGCATGTTATGTACAGTTTATTGTAAAAACGAGTAGAATTCGCGTAATTGTGTTTTGAAATTAATGCAATTTATAAAAAAATAGTATCTACAGATAACGATAACGTTTCTACAGATAAGCAGAAAGGACACTTAAAAGAATGGTGTGGGTCTCATTTTCTTTGAACGCTCTAAATTTTGCAATAATCCGAGAAAGTATGTGCTGTTCACTTGTTGATTCAAAGTCCTAAAAACGTGGATTCTGGCTCCACGAAGTGTCAGAGGAAGTAATTATTACATATTTACAATCAAGATTTGCTTCGTTTTTCAGTAAGCAAATTGACAACATAAGAGTTTTCTGTGAAATCGTCGTCAGTTTCCACTCCAACGTGACACTATTTATCTCAAGTACGTCGTGAGGCGAGAGAGTGAAACCACCAGCGAAGTGGCGGCCTGGCCAGGAGGGCGCGTCTCGGGGGTGGCCGGGAGGGCGCGCGAGGAAAGGGGCCGGGGAATGTCGGTGGGCGCCCGCGGCGACGGAGGCCAAGGGGCGGGGCCGCGTGCCGCCCGGGAGCCGAACCGCGGACGCCCGGCGCGCTGTCCGAGCGCCGGAGGCTTGACGGGTTAATATTGGAATACCTGCCCACACCCCGGCGCGGGGCAGCGCACGGCGCCCGCCCCCGCCCCAGCCCCGCCCCCGCCGCGCTTGCGATGCCTGCGGCGCCTCACAATAATCGTGCAGCAAACACATCGATCCGGCGCCGCGAGCTTCGGCGGGGCGGTGGGTGGGGCGGGGCGGGGCTGCAGTGGCGGCGCAAGGGCGAGGCGAGGCGTGGGAGTGAAAGTGAGGCTCTGGCGCAGCAGAGGCGTCTAAGTGGACCTGAGGAGCCCTGAGGGGCGGCGCGGAACGGGTGGGAGCCAGCCCAAGGTATGCAGCAAGGTGGAGATATGGGGGCAGGAGCGAGATGGGGGTGTGGCGTATGGGAAGTGAGGGCTGTGGCGGAGATGACGGTACAGTCATGTATGTGCGAGTGCGGTGGTGGGGGCCAGTTGTGAAGCAGAATTGAATGGGGGACGAGAAGCGTCCGATATACGTTGAAGGGGCGGATTTCGACATGGCATCACGTACCCTAGTACAACCTCCTGACTTACGAGTTTACCTCAAAAGAAGTGGCTTGGGACCTGCAGTGTCTCTTTGTCACAAACGAAAATAATGACTGAACGATAGGGGCTGAAGTTCAGTGCTTGAGGATCATTTAGATCTGGCGATTCCACAAGACCTTCAATAGCTTCAACTTACCTTCCGTATAGTCTTAATAATCACCATACGTTCGGGGCAAAGAAGGCGGCAATTGGAAGGAAATAATTGATTTCTACGGCTGATGGGTAAATGGGAAGTTTTTCCATCAACAATCTGCTTTGATATATTTCCTAATAATAAACTACCATTTATTCCTCTTCAATAGATAGAACGATATATTAACACTATCCATAATTATTATAACTGAAAATAATAGTATTTTAGTCGAGTTTCAAGGAGGACCTCCCACCAACACACCGAAGTGTTATAGAAAATGGTACTATGGTTACAGCATAGATAACTACGGTCGTACGTATATAGTTCATACTGAATTATTCCAGCATCTGCTATGCAACTAGACCAGCGAGGTTCTCTCTAATGTACGTATTATATGGCTGGAAATAAATTCATACTTTGGGCTCTCCTGGGAGACCGTGTGTAAGCATGGGTTACACTTCGGGTGGCAATGCCACTGGCGAGGGAGGGGTTGCATGCCGCGAGAGCTGAGAGAGATACAGGACGATGTTGCTCGTGCTGGCATGACGGTAGTGCCTGCGGGCACAAGACGGCCTTGTGGTGATTTTTGGCTCCAAGGCTGGCATTATCTTTCTCCGATGAATGAAGGTCCGGCGTCGACCTACACGACCTATCCATCTTGCGGGGATACTTCTCCCGGTATCTCCCTCAGCGATGCACCTCCCCCCCCCCCGAGACAAGTTCTGAGCTCCTGACTGTTCTCCCGACATGAGTGGTGGAGTAGTGCATGCAAGTGTGTGTGTGTGTGTGTGTAAGTGAAAGAGTGTAGGACGAGAAAGAGGAAGGAAATATCGCTCGCGGTCTGTGGACCGTTTGTAAGGGCACTTCTCTGGCATCCGCCCAGTGTTTGATCGGAGAAATCGCGCGAAACTGAAAATCAAAACAACTGATTGCAGTGGCGTGTCCTTCTCCTGATCATGGGGATGCGATCAGTTTTACGGGTTAAACAAGGTAGACCAAGTGAGGTGTCTATCCATATGATGTACATACTGTTTGAGAATCTTTGAGAATTTCTAATTGTGCAATGCGCACTCTGACACTAATAAACAAAACAATAATACGTGCAGGCATGTGTAGTAGTGTCAAACTTCCCCTCCCCCAACTTACTTTGGGGGACACAGTCGTTAGCACGTGACCACTGGGAGGCGATGGCGCAGCTGTGGGAGGGGGAATGAAAAGTCCGAGATGCGACAGTCAGCGCCGCATCACCGTCGGCCAAATCTTCGCATCTTGCACACAGCACATGATGAGAGTTCGATGACCTCGGTAACGAACCGAAGCTGTCGGGATGTTTCTCGGCCTGTCACATCCATGGACGTGACAGACGCTTACCGGAAAGCGCATGGAGAAAAAACGAAAAGTACAACCGGAATCGATAGATGTACTTGAATAATAGAGAAATATTTATAAACAAAAGTTTAAAAAGAGACGAAAAACTTGCGGATGCGACACATCACTCGCATCCATGACTGAGTGCTAGAATTCTCTTCCAGACACTGAACCGAGGTTTAGGTCTGTGAGGCTCGGAGACTTCTTTTGATTTCCATGGAAAACCCTGGGCATTGTTTAAATTTTAGATAATTGTGAATCATTTACTTTACGTTATATTTACTTTCATTAATTTATTACATCATTTACATTACACACACACACACACACACATATATATATTCATTATATTCATTATATATATATATATATATATATATATATATATATATATATATATATATATATATATATATAATGAATATAATTTCAATGCACTTGCTAGTTTATGAAATTTCTATTGTCGTTTAAATGTCATGCAATGTCGGAAAATTTCTAATGTCATTAAATGTGCAAATCAGTTCAAAAATTATTTAACTCTACTAACTTATAATGTTACTAGTACTAGATGTATGTAAACTTCTACAATGTGTACAAACGAAGAATATTTTTAATAATGTTAATTATAGAGGCATTACGTAACATTCCAAAGGAATCTTTGATACAGGACAGAAATGTGTTTGAACAAATTTCTGGCACTTGGAACAAAAATATTGCTTTTTCCTTCAAATGCTTGTGACCTGCCGTTTTACCCTATCTCTGGAATTTATTTAATTGCAAAACCATTAAGTGTTGACTCTTTGCGACTAACTGCACTTTAAATATTGCTCGATTCTGGACAATTCAGTGAATCTCTGACAAGTTCAAGAATGAGGTTTTTGAAAAATAATAACATAAACTATCAATTTATTGATGTAAATTACGAAGGAATTGAAGCAAATGACATTCGTCATAATGTAATTTACGTCTCGAATTTCTAGTGCAACTGTAAGTAGCACACAATCAACTATGTCTACTTCCTCTTCATTACTTTTTAGTGTTCATTACTAGCATCATCTCCACATTCCTATAAATCATCTTCACTTCTTCAAACCTTCCTCGACATTTACAATTCCGGGCCCCAAAAAGCAAACATTCCGTTTGCATCGTTCATGCAACAGATGCAATTCCATTAAAATATATTATATTTAAGATATTTACATTTTTAGTTAGTTAAAACAGAACTCAGAATGTGATAAAGGTCGAAGATCAATTCATCGATTGATAGGGCTAAATTTAATAGTAAATACTCACTTTGAACTGCATCCACATTTTGTTACACCACTGCTTGCAGCAGATCTACAGCGCCCAGCTCATCCCAAAAAATGTATTCCTCAGAACTAGTTAGGAAACTATCTCGGTAAAACGTTGCAACTCGTAACGTTACGTAACAACTTAGTACTCAGTTGCTACGTAGATATAATATAGGAAGGTGTACTGAATAAGATATATTGTATAGTCTTTTGCCAATAGAACAATAAATTATTTGATCTGGTTCTCAAAGACCCGGTGCGAGCTCTGCCGGTTTAAAATACGCAAGGAGCTACACAAGCATAGGCCAAACAATGTAACTGATTTCGCGTATTGTACTTGCGTGTTTATAAAAGAACCTGAATATCCTGTAGGGAATGGCCTCGGTTCTTCCTTAGACTGTTGCATCATAGCTAACTTCTAGGTCAAACGTCTAGATCAAACTTGCTTTTGTATCGTCGGTGCACTTTTGAAAACCCGTCCATCATAAAATTTTGACACAAAGTAGAGGACCACTTTCCTCTCTACTGAAAAGGATGGACTATTCTATTTCTTAAATGACCCTCTTGTTCAAAATTGTTGCAAAACATTTGGGAGGTATTGAGACCTTCCATTGCAGATTTTTAAAATATCTTTCCCGCATTGTCGTAATGACTTTACCGGTATATTTTGAATTAACGTTATATATTTTAAAGAGACTGATATATTTTAAGAGATATAAAGACTAGTACCACTGACAATCGACAAGTTCTATGGAAAACATTGGCAAACGTATTGAGAGGGTCCCTGCAAACGTCGATTGGATTGATTTATTTTTAGTGATTCCTGGCGCGTCTAATACTATGGCCATTAGTCCCCTAAGTGTAGTGCGTGTTTTCGTCGGGGAGTGGCGGTGGTCTTCCCTCGATGGATGGCCAGATCCGGGGCTAACGGGGTGTCCCCAACCAGGTATCTCCCAACGGACAAGTCCTAAGTCCCCGACCGGTCTCCCGGCATGTGTGGTAGTGTAGTGCGTGTTAGTGTAGGTGTGTTTGTAAAGGGTGAGGATAGGACAAGGAAGAGGAAAGAAAGATCGCGCGCGGTCCGTAGGCCATTTTGTTAGGGCATTCGCCTGGTGTTGATCGGAGCAACCACGTTAGTCCCGCATGTGTTTTGCTTGCTTTTTAATCACGAGAGGTGCTGAAGCTCGACCTGCGCAGGATGATGAGATCCGGCACCGACCTACAGTCGGCTTGCGGGGTATCTCCTTCGCGAGTACCACCCCAGCCGGAACAGGTTTTATGTTCCCGATTCGTCTACCGACATGTGTGGGAGTGCACTTACAGTAAGTCTAAGTGTGTTTATCTGCCCAAGTGTGTGTGTGTGTGTGTGTGTGTGTGTGGACCCCGTGATCCGTTTGTTAGGATTCTGGTCCTACATTCGCCTGGTACTGATCGGAGAAACCACGGAAAACTACCGATCAGAGTAGCTGGCCGCTAGAATTCTCATCCAGACAGCGACTGAATTTGCACTAGCTTTGAAAATCTAGTGTCGAAAATCCTGCCGCCATCGGTTCCTTGCTTATTTTTTCGGGCGCGTCATCTGATTTGGTCATTAGTCCCGTAAGTGTAGTGTATGTTTTTCAAGAGATGGCAGTAATTTCCCCCCGCTGGATGGCGAGATTCGGCGCCGACTTTCCGTCGGCAGGTGGGGTTTCCCCCTAACCAGGACTCTCCCACCAGCGGGGCACCGCCCCAGCCGGGACAAGCTCTAAGCTCCCGACCGGTCTCCCGGAATATGTGGTAGTGTAGTGCATGTTATTGCTCATGAACTTTTCAGGCGCTAGTGGTTTTGGAGACAGATGGGTGTTTTTTAAAAATATTTTTAATCTAAGTTGTAGAAACTACAAAGGTCAAGAGCAGCTAATACATCAATTAAATGTACTCACAAATCTGCAAAAATATCAATATTTTGACATAATTATAATACTATCCCTTGATAAATACGTGACGATAAAATATCGCTGTTGTTTTCATTTCCTAGATATTCTTGTCCCTTTTAATTGTGGATAGGGCATTCCAAAAGGATGCAGTTTCTTGTGAAGACAGTACTACAGACTGGTTGTGGAACTTTCTCAAATAGAAAATGAGACATTTGTTCTAATTCTCGACAGAGCAACTTGTTCTTGACAATTAATTGAGGAATTTGTTACAAGACCAAAGAAGTTAAATATATTTTTATGAAGTTGCTGAATTTTTCATTTTGCCTTTTTGGTCTCATTGTATATTCAATTTAATCCTAATGTATTTCCCAATATCTTGAGCTATGTTTGTTATTGGATGAATCAGATTAGTGCATTTGTTTGTAGCTCTTTTAGCTTCGAGATATGCGATATCATTACGAAATATACCTTTATGTGCTGGTATACATGCAATAATGATATTTTCCCCCAGTTTTCTTAGGTAGTTTTTCAACAACTAGATCATATAGCGACCACTGTGTTCTTTTAACTGTTGGGAGACCTGAAGAGATAACACTTCAAAACAACACAAATATCTATGCCCGTGGTGGGATTAGAACCCATGACCCTTGGAGCCGAGACTGGTTGGGCCGATCAGCCTTAGCGACCTCGGCTATCCAGGCGTGCGTTCCTCTAAAGTAGATTCATTAAAATATATTTGATGACTAGGATTGAATAATTCAGAGGTTTGATGTTTTTGTTGTAGTCCAAAATATATAATGAATCAGTAAATGAGACGCGTGTTATGGTGGTATAAGGGTTCTTATTTGGCGCGCGCACAGAAGAGCAACTTGTAGTTGCGCTGCGTTCTGGTTCATCTCCAGGGGGTAACAACTATGCTACGAACTGAGTTACTTCCAATAGTGGATCGTTAAATCTCAAGGATACGGTACGATTTAAATTGTGTAAGTTATAATTACCTTATTCAATAAACTCGTGTTATTTGTTTACTCCTGAGTTGTATTTTTGTTGTTTTTTTTACATAATAACGGGGCGTAAGACGCATGGACAAACAAAAGAAACAATTTTTCTGTATCAGGGACTTGAAAGACGTGCATTTCTGTCAAAGTCTCAATGTCAATACTTCATTTCATTACTTCCATGTCACGTATTTGAGAAAGAAAAAGAAACTGCATACACTGAAATGAATATCTAGCGGATAAACAAGAAATAGTCGGGAAACTTTCTGGAAGAGTTCCCTAGTAGGACAACGATGCAACGTGTTTTGAATTTACATTTGATAAAGAAAATGGAATCAAAACCACGAAATGGATATTTGGAGCACGTTATCGTATCAACTTACCATGTTGTTGATTATCGTATTTCGAAAACCAAAATTAACTGTTGTGGATGTTTTCGCTTAGATTACGGGTCGAATATTTGATGACGCGGCCTGCATCACCAAACGCCATCACCGGAAAACATGTACTTTGACACCAACCTCATTTCGTCGTAATATGGTCGTTATTGCTCGAGCTGCCGTTACGAAGGAAGCCCCCTTCACGGAAATAAGAAGCACCTTCGGCCGTTATCGGTTCGCGTCGTCGTAGCTGCCCCGCTGCTCCCGCTACCGCCCCCGCCCCTCCCTCGGCACTGCCCGCCACAGCTCCCCACCCCGTCCCGCCGCCATCCCGCCGCCACCACGCCACAACCCCGCCGCTGCCTTGCTGGTGCCCCACCGCCGCTGCCCCGTAACGCTGCCGCCCCGCTGCCGCACCGCCGCCGCCCCCCACCACCCCGCCTCTACCCCGCTGCTGCCCCGCCGCCGCTGCCCCGCCGCCACTGCCCCGCCCCGCCACCGGCCCCCGCCATCCCGCCTCTACCCCGCTGCTGCCCCGCCGCCGCTGCCCCGCCCCGCTGTCGCCCCGCTGCCACCCCACCGACGCCCCCCGCCACCCCGCCACTATACCGCGGCTGCCCCGCCGCCGCTGCCTCGCCCCGCTGCCACCCCGCCGCTACCCCTGCGCCGGCGCCCCCTCCCCGCCTCTGCCCCACTGCTGCCCCGCCGCCGCTGCCCCGCCCCGCTGCCGCCCCGCCGCCGCCCCGCCTCTGCTCCACTGTCGCCCCCCGCCACCCTGCCGCCACCCCGCTTCTGCCCCGCTGCTGCGCCGCCGCCATTGCCCCGCCAGGCCGCCGCCCCGCCGCAGCCCATCGATTCCCTTTATGAGACGACGCACGCTCTGGGCCCAGATACGAACATGGGAGAAGAACCCGAGAATTACGATGCCATAACGTCAGATCTGACAAATATAATGAATTCGACCATAACTGCGCGGTATCAACGTCTCAACACTCGATCGAAAGAAATGGATGAGGGTCTTGCGAAGGATATGCGCTCTTTAGGAGGGAACACGTGTGATTTCGCTGATATCTTGAGGTTATTGGCTTTTCTAATATCCCGTCGCCGCGCATTTTGTCCTGCTTGTAAAAGTGATGGAGTTGAAAGTGCTCGAAACTATACGTTAAAAACGTTTACTATTTTTGAAAAGCGCGTAAGTTCAATAATGCAAATTTTATATCAGAAGAAAAGTTAAGTGATTATCTAAAACTAATATCAGGAAGTAAAAAATAAAAAAAACACTAGGTATTTCTTCAGCTATTTCTTAATAAATGATCAACGAAATACGAGCTTCTAATACGAGCGATAAATGAAATACGAGCAGATACGATGCGAGAGACAAACGAGTTTGCGAAATTGCCTTTATTCAGATTCAGATTTTTTTCAATGAAATTCGTAATGGTTTTAAGTGCGTAATAACACTGCCTATTCGTCTTCCCTTCTTCTAATTCCGTGTGTCTGTCAATCTCCGCTTCTACTTACTATTACTTATTATTGGCTTCGTGAACCTTAACCTGTTATTTACACTTCGTTTGACAACGCAAAACTGTTTCATGTAGCCATCTAATACCGTGATTTCAAGTGAGCAGAATGTTGTTGGAGTAAAACCCACGTGCTAAATTTTCGCATATTCTGGCGAGTTCTCAGTACTGAAAGAATGGAACGAAACAATGAATAGTTGCCATAGGAGGAGAAACAATAATTTTGAAAGAACTGTTTTCTGTAATGAGAGAACATTTACAAAAACGGCAGGTATATTTAAATGATTATGAGGATGCATGATAACGATTTTTTTATCGTTTCCACGTTGTCGCGGCAGGAAGTAATAAGAGCCAAAATTTATTGCTTATTTATCCTTGAAAATAGATTTTATTACATGGGATTGCTTTATAAATTTGAAAAATTGCAATTAAGACTATTTTCTATCAAAACTAGCATTACATAAATCTACGCATACTTTCTTAAATGAAGGTTCAAATGATCACTGCAGAAATAACAGACAGAATATCTAAAGTGATCCAACCAGCGTAAAAAATCTTCAGACTTTCTAAATAGATTCAGATTATTGAGAATCAAATGTGGGAACCATCCTACCTGTCAATCATAGGTTCGCCATTCTTCCCGCTTGTACACACCTTTTAAGACGAGTCTGAAACAAACAAAAATCTCAATTACACATATGCTGTAACTTGAAATGAAAAAAAGAAAAATCCAGAAATCATCTACAATTCTGATATCATCTTCCTTGGTTAATATCTTAAATCTATAAAAAGAATATCTATAATAAGAATCACTTCGACTTATTTTCTAAGCGCAAATACTGAGATACATAATCAAATACATTTAAAAGAGAATGGAAATATTTCATATAGAAATTTGTCTTACACAGTTCCCCCAAAATGCAAGATGCACATATGAATACAAACAAAAGCAGCTCAGCCCAAACAGATGCGATTGCTGAGCAGCATCGATCTGAGAAGAGCAGCGTGTTCGCCTCCTGTTTGGGCATCGGTTTGATTGATTGATTGATTGATTGATTTTCTCGTGTTTCCGGGCGCGTCAACTGCTTTGGTCAATAGTCCCGTTAGTGTAGTGTATGCTTTTTCTCGGGAGATGGCGGTGATCTTCCCCCGCTGGATGGCGAGATCCGGCGCCGACCTACACTCGGCTAGTTGTGTTTCCCCCTAACCAGGACTCTCCCACCAGCGGAGCACCGCCCCAGCCAGGACAAGCTCTAAGCTCCCGACCGGTCTTCCAGAATATGTGGTAGTGTGGTGCATGTTAGTGTAAGTGTGTGAATAAGGGGAGAGGATAGGACAAGGAAGAGGAAGAAAAGATTGCGCGCGGTCCGTGGCCCGTTTGTTAGGGTACTGCTCCGGCATTCGCTTGGTGTTGATCGAAGAAACCACGGAAAACTACCGATCAGAGCAGCCGGCCGCTAGAATTCTCCTCCAGACAGCGACTGAATTCGACCTAGCTGAAAAGCTAGTGTCGAAAATCCTGCCGCCGTCATGACTCGAACCTAGGACCTCCCGGTCAGAGGCGCTGCAGTTGCATCAGTTGATGCATTCATTGAGCTACCGCTCCCGGTTTGGGCATCGGCATTTACCCTCTTTCTCTGACATGGCAGCCACTCCCCCGCACTACGAATCACCTATCCACCCCGGCTATCTTTCCAGGAGGAAGCGCGTGGCACAGGAGCATGGCGTGTGATAGCGTGCACGCAATACATGGCCAGCGTCCTTCGCGAAAGGCACTGGTGAGTCCTCGCCGGAAAAAAGGAGGGTTGGATCCTCTACGTCACCTGCAGTAGGGGCATCCAGGCCATCTCTCGCGTTACCTAGGCGCGGACATGACCTGTGTTCCACTGTTCCCCTAAGGCCAAGCCGAGAGGCGTTCGGGGCCGCAGCGCTCGAAAGGTACAGCGTGAATGCACTTAGTAAAGGGACCGTGTGGCCACAAACATGGAGTAGAAAAACTTGATAGGGACCATGAAGGTCGCGCCTGAAGGGACAGTAGGTCTCAACCGACGAGGAAAGTATTGTGAACTATTTGCAGAGCAATCTCTGAAAACCGTACAGTACAGAAAAGAAAAGGCGTACATATAAATAATGCACTATTAAAGAATAAAGACTTGAAAAAGAATTACATCAGTTTAAAAAGAACATTCATTTTTTCAGTCCTTCAATATTATTATAACTTTTAATTACATAAATAAATGTTATAAAGCGTTCAAACGGCGTTTTTATACCTGAAAGCATGTTTCCTTGCATTTTTATACATGAATAGCAGGTAACACACTTAGACTTGCTTTATTGATGCTTTTGAAATTCGGACAGTGCATTCAACTATCACGTTTTGTTCAGGCGACAATTCAAAGAAAACTAACTTCAACATCGACTGGCATGGCAAATCATTCATTTTCTGCATGAGCCAGCACTCACGAAACATCCATTAACAATGAAACTCCAAAAGATATGTGCCTTACAAAGACTTTTGAAACATTTTCATTATTTCTGCATTTTTAAGAGAACTCTCTACAATGGTTCCTATATATTATACGAGCTCGTGGGAATGTTTATTAAAGAAAACACTACAAGAGAAAATAAATGTTTCTAAATTTTTCGATACAAAATTGTGGGGAATTTGTTTATCACTGATATTGTATGCATAGAAACCTCGTTTATTTACCCAAATACATTCATCGATTACCGTTTCATTGTAAATGTTGGAAATTGCTATGTGATAAAAAACTAGTGGAAAAAGCACTACTAGAACAAGTCTTGTTACATGAATTGTCGCCCAAAAAAGAATGCAAAAATAATATATAATTGGGTGAATTATGCAACTAGTTTATAATCCAACATTATAAATGAGATCCAAACTTTAATTTTATGTATAACAGCATTATAAATGTGCAAGAGAATCAAATGTAATTTTTGGAAACAACTTTGTGACATCACGTGTATTTGACACCAGAACAAAAAGATGGTGGACAGCTATTCCGTTTATCGCTACCACCCCACGATTCTCTCGCTGCAATGAGTTGAAAGTCTGATGATGCACTGCCATAAACGGCAAAAACGTCATCATCTGCGTCATGAGAGGTCGTTTTTTTACCAATTTCTTGTAAAGAAAATGGTAGTTTGTAATCCAGGAATACAAAAAAAATAAGTTGTAGAAAAGTAAATAGAGTTGTTACAGTTAGTTCAAGAATAGTTACATTTCCTGCAAACGAAGCACAGCACTAATGACAATGCGACTGTCAGCTGAGTGACTCAATGATATTGGTGGAATAAGGAAACCTCCCCTTTACATAAGTGACTACCTCACGACAAAAGATCAATGAATGTGACTTTGGAAGTTACATGTGAAGAATAGAAAAATTAATTATAGTAGGTTTGTTGTATTTAGCTTTATTAACATGCTTACTTTCATTTTACTACAAATATCGTCTTTTACACATGATCAAAATAGTTAATATTCTTTGCCGAACTCTGCTATTGGTTTCGTAAGCACCATCACTCTAGGAAACTGAGTGCAAATACTACCTATCAGTTCCTTTCACGACACTAGTTGCGCTGATGCTTTGCCACCAACCAGGTAAAAGCGACAACATGTAAGGACACAATTATAATATTTACTCAGTAGTACCCTTTCACAGATTTAAATAAATATCAGCAGTAAAAAAGAACCTATACAGGTATTGGATTTGCCTGTTCATAGGAACCGAGTACAAAAAAATAGAAAAAGTCACATATACAATGAAAGAACAAACGAGGGAAAGAAAATTTAATAAATGTAAAATGTGGAACAAAAATAAAAATTATACATAAAGTTGGTGGAAATATTATAATTATGTAATGTTTTCTATCTTTCTCCTTTGGTCATTCTAGAAATTACATAAATCTGCAAGATCAAACTCATTCCGCAAGGATACATTCGATGCTGTATTTAACAACATTCATTTTGATTTTGACTTGTTTAATACGATGTTAATGTAACTTAAAACTCTCATACCTATTTTTAATAATTATTAATCATTCTCTGGGATGTGATGTAAAAATTGTTTTTACAAATGTTCTACCAACAGTCGGTAATAATTGATTTTCATTGAGATAGATGCAACACAGTAAGCTCTTCTCGCCTTTCGTCGCTGACATGTCCCGCCCCCACGTTGAAGTGCGAACGTTCTCCACGTGGTTGAAGGGCACGGGACGTAGAGACCGAGGCGGGTAGCGGTCCACCCCACCCCCACGACGCTCAAACGCCGCCTAATTACACACGTAAATTACGATTTCATAATTTAGGCCACCGTACATGCATTTCGGCTAGAGCACACAGATGCAATGCAAATTCATCCCCTTCCTGATATTTCGTATTGTGCGCTCAGTTTGTTTACAAAGGGAGTTAATATTGCCCCGCGCCGCCCTCGGGGGCTTTCGGGCCGCTCCATGCCCCCCCTCCCCCAGCCCACCCCTCCACCGCCCCTCGATCTGCGCGTGGGGGTTCCCTTCAGCGGGGTTTTTATTTATTTATTATTTACATTTGTTGAAGCGGCCGGCCGTCTGGTGGCCCGGTCGCTCACCGGACCGCACCCCCTTCGCTTGCTGGATGGCCGGAGGCGCGGGGGCGGCGCGGGGGAAACGGGAGGGGGAGGCGACATTGAGCCAAACGCCTTGTGCTGAGTAGCGGACGATCTAGCATAGAGACTTCACTTAAGGGCAGTAGAGAGTCTGCCGTCCGCTTATCACGCACTTGTACTTTACCAGGGGAAATTCACCCCGGGGTGGGCACCTAGGCGCTAGCCTCTATCCGCAACCCCCCCCCCCTCGCGGGCGCACATGTACGCCTTTGGGCTGGTATCTGTGTCCTACCAAAACGCAGTTGTCCCTCACGGTAACCTCCCCATACAATGGGTCGGGCCGCCCTGCTGTCTCAGAGCTCCTAGCTATCCAGACTAGTACCGGAGTCGTTTAGACAATGCGCTACTCACATACGCCGGGAACAAGTCCCTCCTCTTTGCCCAGAAGATAGGGCCACCGCCAGACGAAGCCGAGAGCTCAACTGAGGGCCGCCCGAACTTAGGTTCGGGCGGTTCGGAGCCCCCATCCCGTCTCCTCACTGCCTACACCTCTGGACTAACGACGTGAGTATCGCCGGAACCTGGGGAACCTGACGATAGATATCATTTTCCCGCCGGACATTTCTACGTGGATTCCGGAGATTCCAAGAAATCTCCTTCCCCCAATCCTACCCAAAGGTCGACGCGCCAGGGGCTGTGATAATCCCAGAACTTGATACTATTACCAGATTATAAGCGTTTTTCTCGACACCAATAATACAAAAAGTGTAATAAATTCCATGTTCATTTTTCGAATAGAGTTAATGAAAATTATGTTCATTACGTTCTCCATTGCTTTGAATTTTATGTTCTTCTTATGAGCCAGTCCTTAAACTCCTTCACTAAATATATTCTGTATTCGCTACAAACACAGAATCTCGTATTTAAATGCCATGTTAAAAACAGCTGTTTATTTTCCGCGAAATACCCTCGCCATTTAGCTGAGAGAATTCGCTTTACAGACAGTAACACTTCACAAAGGTGTTTTTGAAATAGTCATGTTCTAGTTATTCCTAAAGCTATTTACTATCAAATTTCTTATATTCACTTATGCATATCTTTACTTGAAGAATTCTTAACGACCAATTGATGAAATATTGGAAGGCAGGTTAACGGGGCTCGGTCATAAGTAAACATGAACAATAAGTTAGTTGTTTGCCGACGTTTCGGAAAATTTATTTTTCATCCTCAGGGCTGAATAAAATGAGGAACGAAAACAACACACATTTACTATAATACTAAAAAAATCACGTGTCATATAATAACAATCCTGTCTGCATTTACAATATCTTGTACAAAAAACGTTACATACCTTGCAATCAAAACATGAAAACATAATTAATACAAGTGCTGAATGCTCCTCCATTTCAGGCACCTCTCGGGGAGTGAGAAACACACAATCCTCCTCACCACACCAACACAAACCATGATGAATATGATATTAGTAGAGTGTTGTGCGGTGAGCCGAGAATTATATAAGTTGTGCCTGAGTGAGGTACACACTAGTTTTCGGTGCGAGTCTATAATCTATTGTATTGTGAATACATAATGTCTCGGTTATTTGTGGTTGTTTTTTTGTTTATACAGGAGATAGATCTATTAATTACAATCAAATGTTTATTTATTTCCAAAACCTTGTTCTATGTAATTTTAATTATATTTTATTTTTTTAATTTTTTTCCTTGTATTGTGGCAACAGACCAAGGAACCGGATATGACCATACAATCAAAATTACAAAAATCATTTAAACATTAATTACAGGAATATCACCATAAATTGATCAATAGGTATACATTTATTAAATTTTTTCTCTCCATAAAACAATTTACAAGTACATAAATGACAATCAATTATATTATTTTGAATTTTAAACTATTGTGTAACTTAATAATAATTATGAATACAATTGAAGTAAACACAGTAATTACAATAATAATTCAATTGAAATAACCTAAAATTACTCTCTAAAAACAACAAACGCGGGTTCCTGGTTCGGTGGCCGGCTAGGAACTCTGAAGGGATTCTGAAACTCAAGAAAGCATGCGCAGATGATTTTCTCCCCCATACGTCACATACAGTTTTTGACTGTTTTTGACTAAATAAATAAATGACTAAACTCTGGAATCAAACGGCATCGAGCCCCTGGCCGAAGGGATAAAAGGCACTGACTGACAGACTGCGACGTGACGAGACTCGACAAATACAGTAATTAATCATTACTCTAACAGTAATGATAGTAATTACTTGGTAACGGAGGATTACTCCGACAAAAGCGCTCAACGCCCAAGGGTTAAGAGACGCATTGCGTCAACAATGACGCAAACTCCACCCGCATCCGTAAATAGATGCGCATCTTATGCAAGTTCTTTTCTAACGGAAGGTATGGAAAATCAGGAGCGAAAATTCCTAGTTTTCAAATGTTGCAAACCTCGCGTTGTGGTTCTTTTATTTATCATTCAACCATGTTTAGTGAAAGCATGGGAAAGTGTTTCTGGACCTCAAGAACCTCTGCATAGATCATTTACCGGTGTCCGGGGAGGAAACGTTAAAAAAAGGAAAATATGCTCTCAAAACAATTTCAGGCACATTTTGTCTAATAAACGACTTAGATATTCTGAATGGCTGAGCCGCTATAAGCACTCAAAAGTTGGTTGAAAAGAAATTAATATATTTGTTCAGAAATAAAATTTAACCAAGAAATAAAAAAAAAGCAATCGAATTGTCTAAACTGGGCGGTTTTTTTCTGGGTAAATTTTTCTTTCCGAACAAATACATTAATTTCTTTTGTAAATAATAAACAATTTACATGTTTCTGGAGGGCTTATTGCGGTTGAACTATTTAAAATATCGAGGTAGTTTGTTAGAGAAAATATGTTTAAAATTGTCTTAAGAGCTTATTTTCCAATTTTGGACATGTCCTCCACGGAAAACCCTGAACGTCTCCGACGTATGTCACGTGCATCTTTTACTGATTTGACAAAAATAATTCAAAATCAAAATCATCACCACGATGTATCCCGCAAAGCTCTGGGTAAGCTTGGTATAGTTTGTCAAAAGGTCAATTGTTAGTCAGTGATGATACAAACTACGCGTGAGTAAATCGAACATCAAACTTGAATACGACATCGGATACGGAAAAGCAGTTGGTTACGTAGTGCGTGACGGCAAACACCTTCATGTTTCATTAACGACCATTTATCCGCAACCAGTGCTGCCTTCGACCATTATTCACACCTGCAACAGACGGTGCACAAGGCCTTCTGTCAGCACTACACGCATACACGTCGGTAAGCTGCTGAGCCCCGGCCAAGAGAGATTCACTTTACCATCATCGCCTTGTTAACGTCCGCAAGCTTTGTTTCCGGAGGTTGAATTCTGAGACGCAATCGCTGCAAACTCTACCATGTGAGTGATGTATCATCAGTGACGTACTGTTATACAACTATCTACATAGGCATATTAAATAATAAAAAATAAATAAGTAAATCAATAAATATCACGCTCTTCAGCCCACTTCCGCCTACTCGCGCCAAGCGCAGCCACGACCTCGCGTCACTATTGTCATGCCCCGGTCCGCCCACCTCGCCACTGTGTTGGCCAAGCAACCCGCGCCCACCCCCGATCACGCCGCCAACTTCTCTTGGGACTCCGCAAGTTGAGTACGATATCCAATTATATTTGGCCTTTAAGGCAAATATGATACTACTGCAATGGTAACTGGATACTATCCCTTCTCGTGCCCTACACGAAGGAATCGAGTTTCTGCCACGAGATATGGAGAACGATGATTTGAATAACTATATCCCACTGATCTCAAGAAACTTGCGCAGATAGTGAAGCAACAGTCACGTGCAGAAGTAAAACAAGGAGCCGTGTCAGCACTGCTCACAGAATGAGGGAAACTGCACGAGAAACTTGATCAAGACGGGGGTCATTTACCCAGACCATTAGGTACAATATGTAGGGACTGCGTACCCTCTCCATCGCTACCTTCAACCCCATCCCGCCGCACCGCGCACTAACACTATCTCCTCCCCTCCAGCCACACCTCACTTTTTCTATCTCACCTGCACCCTCATCGCGCCTCCGTCTCCGCTTCCGCCCCCGCCCCGCGTCAGTCACCGTGTGCCTCCGCTCTCGCTGCAGTTCTCGTCTCCGCACCACCATCGCCCTAACCCCAGCCCTCACCGCTCAACAGCCACACGGCATCCGGTCGTTGCGGGCCTCGCCGCCTCCTCTGTGGAGCGCTGCGGTGGGGCGGCCCCACCCACACTCCACTCTCGCCGTCCATTAGGCCGCCCTCTCCGGCGTCGCCTCGCAGCGGCCTGGCAACCCCCGAAGAATGGCTCCGTCACTCGCCTTGCCAGGGGCAATTCTTACGAAAGGACATGGAATGCTTGATGGACTCTAAAAACTAGACCTACTTCCGTCAATATTATCCCGCTATTGTACCTCAGTACTGAGTATTCCATTCAACGTGTTTTGGTGAGGAAAATCTTGCAAGCCATTGCATCGGTCTGCATCGGGTGTCATGTTCCAGCGGCTGACGAACCGATCTCCTGTCTACAAGCGTGCATTTTCAAGCGAAGTCAGCAAAGATTATTTTGATCTTTCACCTTCATGACATGTGAGTATCGAAACGCGAAATATTTTTTGAGGATGTACCTCGACTCACTTTTACGTCACCGCACAGTTATAACAAAATAGACTACGTAATGTTATACGTTTAGTATTCACTATCTAGGTGGATTATGTTATTTATGTGTCGAAAATAGTGTGAACTTTATTTTACTTGCTTCACACGCTGTTTTCCAAGCCAGCAAAAAAGTTTTTGTCGTACCCCAAAGCGAAAAACAAAAATAGAGAATCGTCCAGCACTAAGATTCGCGATTACTGCCCAGCGTCAGCGGCTGTTGCCCGTTACCCAACATCTCGCACACATCGCCAGCGAGAGTTACCAGCCGCCCAGCGCCCGTTGACCAATGTCCGTGCTGAACTTCAAACGCACAGCATCGGTCACCAATTGTCTATCGTCTTACATCAGCGTCTGCTGGTAATCGCCAATCACCCATCTCTTGCGTATGCAAGATTACACATCGCTCAGTGCCAGCGTCCTTCACCCACCGCCGGGCGTTCCGCGCCCATCACAACCATCTATAGTCAATCGCCTAGCGATGATCATCCATCGTCCATGGCCAGCGTCTATCACCAATCGCTTTCCGTCATTCGGCTACCGCCAATCGCCACCCTCTTTCATCAATCACCCACCGTCAATCAATCAACGCCCAGTGTCAGCATCTATCGCGAATCGTCCAACGCACCGAGACCATCGCCAATCGTCCACGTCAGCGTCTGTCGCCGGCCGTCACGCGGCGAATGCTGCGCGCTCAGCTTCCGGGGCGACGGGGAGGCCTCGATGAGGTCGCCCCTATTCGGGGGCATTGTGGGACGCCTAGAAAGCCCCGTCCGCCCCAGCCCCCGCGCGCCTACCAGGCAAATGGGGCCATTGAGGATCTAATCCGAACCTTTGTTTGGGCGGCCGCCTCGCCACCCCTGGCCCGCGCCCGCTTTCGCACGGCCGGAGGCGAAGGTGCACGAGGGACACAGGCTGTCCTGGGACTCACTCGAAACAGGAAGAAGCATTAATACACACACAGAAACTCACAGAAAGAAACATTAATACAGAAATAAACTAGTGGTACTACAGAATGGCACAGACTTTCTCATACTAGTCAGTTTCCGTAATATTCCATTGGCCATATCTAGTTTTCAGTCGCGCCCTATCCTTTTGCCAGTTGCCATCTATCGCTGCTCAAACATAATTTTTTCACATTTGCTCTATTTTTCCATTTCCTAATGAATTGAAAAATTACGTTAAGAAAATGGCGTTTTAGCGTTATTGTAAATGCGAAATTTGAACCTTTTTTTACAGAAAACTAGTCAGTTTCCGAAAAAAATTATTAGAAGTTATTTGAAGCGCTTCTACCCACAAATGTACTATTGTATGTAAATTGCTGGAAATGTGCGCAGTAAAGGCATGAGAGATATTTCAAAACAATTACAATTGTGAAATTTTTGAAAAAATAAAAGAATACAGCATAATTAATTTTCGGCCGTCTTAAACAGTGCAATTACCACTACAAAAATTTTGAGGAAAAAATTTGGAACCGTTTTTGAGAAATTGACGTTTAAGTGTTTCTGAAAATGCGGAATTTTGAGCTCTTTTTCACAGAAAAATTGAGTGTTGAGAATTTTGAGAAGATATTATTTAAAGCACATGTACTCATAACACAATAATGTGAACACATTACCGCTAATGTAAATATTAACAACGTGAGACGCTAATCAAACAAATTACATTTTTGTGATTAAAAAACAAAAATAGAGCAAAATAGCGTTTATGTCATGTAATAGAATACTTTGAGCACTATCCCTACCAAAAGTTTAAAGAAAGAATCTGGAAACATTTTCGAGAAAATCTTGTTTTTTTTGTTTTTTTTTTGCACGAAAACTACTAGAAGTTTCAAAAAAATGTACATGACCTTTATGAAATAACTAATTATGGCCAACAAATTTCATTTGAAGGAAAAATCTCTATCTTGGATTTTGTCGTTGTAGAAAGGCGCTGGGAAAATCCAACCTTTCAAAGTTCAAAGTTTCAGAAATTCAGAGTTGACCGTGAAAATTGGATCTATGCCCCGTTTATAAGCGTTTTGTACTCTATTCTTACAAGCAGTTTAAAGCAAAAATTGCAGCAGTTTTTGAAAATGTCCTTAGCGCTTCATGTAAAATACTCTCATATTTTTAAGAAAGAGTTTCAAAATCGCAGCGCCTCCAGTCAAGCCAGATCGACCGCGGGTGTTTTAATAGTTTATTTTGGATTTTGATAATTTGGAATTGTTTTAAGAGTTTATTTTGGATATTTCGACGTTTCCTCCCCCACGATTCTGTATATTTGCAGATTGTCATTGATCCCAACATATATCTGTAACAACTAACGAGTAACGAACGAGGACTAAGTCTCGTAAGAATCTATTTATTTGGTAAAAAAAAATCTGTAAAAACTGTATATGACGTATGGGTAAGAAGATAATCGGCGCACATCAGGAACTCATATTTCACAGCAAGTAATTTTTACATCACAAAGCAAGAAAGTCCACCTTTCCATGACGAGACGGAGAGTTCACACGCCGAGGCTGGTAAGTCGGTGGCGGTGGCGGTAAGGCGGTAAGGCGGTGAATCCTGTCGAGTCTTGAAATGGGACTTTTGTCGTGTGATGTACAATATTTTATTCGAGACCCTTCTTTATGGATGTTTTCCTGTAATTAAATAATATCACTGACTTCAAATGTGTTATAAAATTCATCTCGTTATGGTAAGAGAGTGCACGGGGTGCGCTGACACCGCAACCATCACCGCGTTTTACCAAGACCGCAGCAGTTTCCAGAAGTCTGCTGCTTGATGTAGTAGTATAAGATTACGTTTCCTCATTTATGTGTGCATCATTTTTGACAAAATTTTAAAAGCAAATGTGTTAGTTACACTCAACAAAATGTTAGTCAACTCAATAAAAAGTAGTGTGGTTATCACACGATTATTTGTTCTCTTAGCATGGCCACATACTTGTTGATTGTTGTTCTCGTGTTTTCTTTAATGATGAAGAAAATATCAGGTTCTATCGATGTAATGATTCTTGAAATGGAAGATATGTGGAAATATTGGAACTCTGCCTCTAGGTGCAAGGGTTTATTCTTTTAAAACGATTAAATCTGTAATACACGCTCTTGTCCCATGTTTCAGCCAGGCGTGTAGAAACGATTTAATTTGAATCCTATATTTCAATAATTTTCTATTTGGCCACATCGCTTCTCGCAATGTCACGCAACAATGACACCTCTCTTCTACGAAAATCATACATTGATAGATCCTTTCAATCCTATGAAGGATTATTTTAATTTAATTACATTTGAGTTAAACAGATATCATATTATTTTATAAACCCCCTCCACAACAGCTCTTGATACGAGATTACAAGACCGTTTCAGGTCAACAAAAGCCTTCATCTTGCGAGTTAAAGACGGTGGTCCTTCGAACGTAAATCTTACACAGTTGTCAAGGTAAGTAGCGGAGCAAGCTACCACATCATCTACAGTCAACTGCTCCGCACCAGCTCGGCCCTTTACCGCCCGATATACTAGAACAAGCCGCAACTTTCGAAATGTTTCCGTTTAAATCAAAAGATAGGTATGTGGAAGAATAGAGGGAATTTTGAAAGTGGCGAGATGCGAGATGGATAAGAAGTGTCTTAAAAAACGCACTTCTCCCATTCTTTTCCGAAATGAGTGAAAAGTATCGTCAAAGACCTCTTTAATAGGTTGTCCAATTACAATTCATATAAATATAGTTCCAAATAAAATATACAGTAATAAGAACATGTAACTCAATATATTTTGATTTGGAACCTTTGCTACGTGGTATGCTGATTGTAGTTTGTTTCTTAGCGAGATGAAGATGTGCTTGCCACAAAACAGTACAACAGTGAGCTACTTTCCAGGCGGTCTCGAATAAAATAATATACAATGTAGCAAGGTAATAAACAAGTTGTTGTGCCAGTCTAGAATTGGGGTTAGTTTTTACAGCTTTTCTTCCTGCCGTAATTTCATTAGAATGTTGGATATAATACGAGTGTGGATATAATACGTTGATCCTCCCATCATTATATACATAAAGCACGTACGCGGAAGCAAAAAATACGAAAACGTAAAACAGTAACAGATGTCCCTCAGCAACAAAAAAGAGAATGAAATATATAAAGGGGGCAGGAAAGAGATGTGACAGTAGAGCGAGTGAAGTAAAAAGAACGTTTGAAAAGACCAGGCCAGAGGACGACGGAAAGGAGTTGAAACAAGTAAAATCACGTGAGCCACAAAAGAGCAACTGTATGGGGAGGTGCTTGAGAAAATAGACAAGTAAACTGTCTTCAGCATCGGAATGAATGAGGCAGCGTACGCCGTGAAGATTCTCATTGTGATAAAATTCCCACCTTAAAATAACTGAGACGATTGCGAAGCTTTGTTACATTTTACTACTCGCAATGGCGTGACTTTTTTTAAATGTGCATTGTCATTCTCATTTCCGCTTAGCGAGTTGTTGATTATTAACAGTCTGAAACGTGAATTGCAACTCGTATATCAAATATAAATTGATTTACAACCCTTTTTGTACTTGTCAATATCGCTTTGTTGCCATTATCGAAAGGATCCACAGGGATCCATGGACTATACGAGGGCCAACAAGCGACTGTCTCATCTGCCCAGGGATGATCATGTTGTAAACTAGTACAATTGTACTCCACACAGCGATGTGTTTCACATCGCAGATTCTACTAATAGTTTCCATCGATTCGACGATTTGATGTGTTTTTGTGGAAGTTCACTGTATTGCTCTCCACACGAAACGCTACCTTATTGCCGATGAAAACGCTTGTATCGTCAAAATGTTCCCCACGCTAACTCATCTTTACTCAGCTCGTCGACAACGCTTTGTGCTTACGAACCAATATGTGCAAGCCAATTCTCGACTCGTGGACCAATTATTTGGCGACTATGCATTCGGAGGAAATACCCAAGTTTCATTCACCTATTACAAGGGAAAAAGTAAACATCACCGCTAGGAAATTGGTTTTGTTTGGAGAGAGCCTCAATGATTTCGGAAATTTGCAACATTTTTGGACTCCATTTCATTACTTTGGGTAATAAAACAAGTCTCTCGGAGCTATTTCCGAAGCGAGCGCGTGTCGGCATCCCCGGAGATCAAATGCTAGCAAAATACACACTTTGATGTAGGCTCTGGCTTTATTTATTCTCTTTCAAAGCGGAACTCATAAAAATCGCCAACTCGAAATGAAATTCGAAGGCTGACAGCGGTGGGCACCGAGTGGGGGGTGAGCGCGGGTTGGGCGGGGGCGGGGCGGGGTGGGGGTGGAGGAATAGGGCGGGGCGGGTATGGGAGGGGCGGGGCGGGGGAGGCTGATCTCAGGGGCAGAAGAGCGACCGCTTCGAAGCGTTGAATGTAAGGCATCGTGGGCTAGAGGGAACGAGCAGAAAAACAGTGGGATAAGGGAACGAATGGAACATTTTTGCAAGGGAAGGTTTCTGAGTACAGATAGTTGATGGTATGACGAGCCAGTTGATATTACTACTAGATTCAAAACGTCTCCGAAATATTTTATTATTCATTTTAATATTTATGTTAATGTTTACGGTAAAAACAATACCTTTTCTTGTAATAAATGTAATGTACTTAACAGTTTATTTAATTTAATTAACTTTAATTTACTTAATTTTAGTGCATTTTATGTATAGTTATCGTGTGATGGAAAATGGAGAATTTTTTAAAGAAAAACTCTAACTGCCCTGCTGGTAACGGAAAAGTGGATAAATCATATGGACGGAATGTGGTAATAGAGAATCTTTTGATAACGGAAATGTGAATGAATCTTTAGGCTCAAAAACCTTTTTTAAAGTTTTCATAAAAATGATACCAAATATTTTATTAAACAAGTGTCGTCGGATAGAGAACAGAATGCTTAAAAGAATGGTGTAGATATAATTTTCGTTTAAATCCCTGATATTTCGTGAATGATATAGCTGAATAAGGGGGTGAAAAGTGCCCCCAAACCAAATCGATTATCGAGAGAATATAAATAGTACATTCCTAAAAAAATCAGCCTCCGAGGGCAATCTGTTGAAGAGACACAACGAGAAACGTGTTGTTCATATTTTATTTTTTCGCAGCTTCTATTGCATATATGAGACTGAAAAAAATTACAGAGACGGGGGAAAACAGTTGAATTTGAGGGTATTTTGTCAACCAATTTTGACTCTAAATTCAAATAGAAAAATAGACGTGATAACGTTGGAGTACTGTATAATTTTTTTTCCTGGAATATGTCTCATAACATTCTATAATATTCCTTTTTCAGATTTGTAAACAATGAGGACGATAGTAAAAAAAAAGATAAACCATTTCATCAGATTAAGCATTTGAAATTCGCGCCAAAATGTTATTGGAAATTTTATTTCATTCATGATTAAACAATTTATGTTTAAATTATTGAAAAGTCTCGCTTACCAGCATGATTTACAACTTTTTGCTGACAAATGTTCGTTTTTATGTGAAAAGTATGTTATCGAAATAAAATCATCAAACCCATTTTCTTTATAGGTTTATATATTATTTCTAATATAAATCAAATTACTCGGGTTTAGGTATATTAATCATTCATGTTTATAATATAAACCAAATTACTCAGTTATAGATTTATTAATCATTGACAATTAGACAATCATAGACAATTAATCATTGTCACTGTCTTCTTCAATAACTGGGATCACGAATTCGTTTATAAACAGTCATCTCAAAGTATCTGACGATGTAAAAATTTTCACCAAGTCACGAGCGTGTGTCAAATAATAAATGATCGCAGCTCTGTGCGCACAGCATCACAGAGTGCCACTTTTATTCGTACGTTCACAATAATATCGTTTCACTCCCGAAATTTCCATGGTGGAAAGCTATAGGTGGGCTCCTCTGGTGCACCGATATTTGCTCGTTCTGCGCAGCACCAGTTTCCGTCATGAACCATGTTATTATATTGTTTGAAAAGTGAGACCTGATGTTGGCCGTTGTGATGCATGGAGAACAAGCAGCGTTAAGAAACGTTTTGAAAGTGACATAAAGTGACAATTTTCAACGGCGATGAAGCAAAAATAACACGATGAAGGGCATTGAAATAAAAGGTGCAATATAAAAAAAATAGCTTACCTCTTTCAATGACTTGTAACTGTGATAATTTAGGCATTTAAAATTCCCGCTAATATGATGACGCAACCTGGTGCTTGAAACTCATTGGTTGAAGTCGGATGCGTAAGAGCCCACCCATCTCTTTCCACCGCGAATATTCCGAATGAGTTTGGTGCATGATCGATGTATCTTCAATAAGATATCGAGTTATGATGTGGTGGTTGAATCTGTGTTTAAATATAGGTAAACACGTTTTTTCCAGTCACGTTTTGGCCCGAATTTCGAAAGGTTCAAAGTGATAAAATTGGTTTTAATTCTTTACAATCGTCCACATTGTTAAAAAACCTGAACAATGTTATAGAATGTTATGTTATACATTCCGAAAAAAAACCTGAGACAGTCCTGCAACGTTATCACGTCGAAAATAAATTTCAATTTTTTTCATTTGTTTTCTATTTGAATTTGGCGTCAAAATTATTGCTTGACAAAAAGACCTTCAAATTCAACTATTTTCCCCCGTCTTTAATTGTTTAGAGCCTGATACATGCACTAAAAGCTGAAGCAGTGTGTGGGAAATATGTGCACGAAGAATGTGTAGAACGAACTATTAAAGACAAAGAAAACTTCATTTCTCGTCAATGTCAAACCGATTAAATTAAGTTTTTAAAATTATACATGGTTTTCAGAAATTACTGATATTTTCAATTTTATATGAAGTCTCGTTGTACAAAATAGTGAATTAGTTATGATTAACCCAGCAATCCTTACATTACTGGAGTGATGTCATGCCGTATTTTTGTAAAATGAGACTGGATGTTGCACCTCCGTCGAATGACGGAAATGTAATCATGAAAATTTAAAATTCGAATATATAATTAAGATGTAAGGAATACAAATTAATTAAAACTAAGTTAAATAAAAGTCTACTCGCGTACCCGCGCGAGAACACTCGCATATTCTACCCCATCCTCTTCCCTATTTTCCATTTTCATATTAAGCCTGTAATATATCTTTTTCTTCAAGTCCCTGCCCCTGTCTCCGTCACTAGTTCTATATGTCTCCTTGCAATTGATAACAATACAATACTCTCTTGTCAATACAAACTATTCTTACTTAACGTTATTACCAAACAGGGAGGTACACCCCTGAAATTCAATCCCGTAGAATATTAAGTAATTAGTTTAATTTCATATACAGTTGCAGATTCCACAGGCTCTGAACAGGTTGGGTAGAATCGAGAAGCACCGAACCAGCAAAAATGTAAAAGAATGATCAAGAAGATTTTATTTTGCTTTGAGGATTTCGGCCTCAAAATTTCACTTTTTAAGGCCCTAAAACGCTTAGTTTAGAAGTTATTTAACGATATATATTAAAAAACGTCGCCGAGTCTTGCGGGTTGCATTCGACAGGAATATTTAGACACGGTTTTTTTTAAGCAAATCCTTCGAAATGTTTAAGTTTAAGTACAGTTCGTCGCGTCTCCGCGAAATTCTCTTTCTTTATAGACCTCATTTATAAAGACTAGTGGCGTGTCAGAGCCGCAAAAGGTATGTATACTACAAAAATAATTTAAGAGACGATATTCAAACATTACTTACATAGTTGTATACGTAGTGTGCGTGTAAGGTATATCCCGCTCACGAGGTTCTAGCTTTGATTTCCACTGCACACGTAAGATCGGCTCCAGCACATTGCAACAAGCACTATTGCTTTGATACGTTGCACATAATTAAATTATATTATTTCGAAAACTTCACTACCATGGTATATTTGGCAACAATGAAAGATGTTCGACATACATTCGTTTTCTCTACAACGGCCGTTAACTGCTGGACAGCTGTTGGCAGTCTGGCGTTCGCGAAACTCAAAAGGATTTCCATCCAGAACGGCCACCTTTACACAAAGAATGCATCAAATGTACGTTTTGAATCAACAAACTTAATATCAAATGAAAACAAATTATACAAATATCATAAACAATGCATTGAATGTACGTTGCAATGAATGTACGAATAATTGACCAAAAATGTGTAGTTTCAATAACAAGTGAAATTCATAAAATTACATTGCAGCGAGACTGATGACAGAATATTGGTATTCCTCTGAGACTCCCTCAGTCGCCGCGCAGCGCTAGAGAGTGTCACCCAGCTGGTTGCGCCCCCAAAAGGCCGCATGTCCCCGTGTTAAATCGAAGGGTCACTGAGTAAATGCATTAAAACCCAGTAATACAGCCAAGAGCGTTGTGCAATACCTGGGAAGGCACCTGATAACGGAGAGAGCGCCAGTTGGACGCTCTTTGTTTTTTTTAAATGATTTCATATAATCGATATTGCAGTAATATCTTGAATATTGAATGCCATTAAAAGTAAAATATATATTCCTAATATATGATATTTTCCGATTATGGGAGGCAGTTGCAACCGTGCAATCTCAGCACGAGCCACCACTGTAGCTAGTCATAGTTATATGGTCATACTATAAGAAACCAGTTAATCTGACAATGGCCATAAAACCTTATTTTTGCTACATTGCCTTCAAACAACGTTTTTGTAAAACAACAAAATATTCCTGAATCACTGTCTGTGATATATCTATTTCAACTTGAGGCAAAAGTGTTAAATACCGTCTGTCATGATGCTGTTAATTTGGCCTAATGTTGAAATATATAAACAGGAAAATTTGAGCCTTAGCCATATTAGCCAACTTAGCCATATTACAACCTTATATGGAACTCACGATATCTAATATATGTCAGGAGTTGTGGTTTACTGTCAGCGTCGGTCCTCGTTTCTAATATTATCACCTCGTTGCCACTTGAGGTTTGTTTATCAGAGCCGAGATGAAGGACAAGCGTGTGTGAGGCACATATGAGGATTCGCGAAATTGAAAGGAACTCTCACGAGAGTACATTGACTTACATGTCTCCGCCTTATGGAAACTATAAATCTTCAGATGTACTCCTAAAGCTCATCAGAGCCTAATATATCGCTGCTTATTATCTTCTCAACGTCACGTGCACGTCTGTAGTTTGTGGACTTGCAATCTCTACAGCTGCTGGAGGCTGTTGGCTGCAGGGCTCCTGAAGCCTGTCAGACATGTAATTACTGGAAAATCGTAATTAGTGCATCGCTCCTACATACCCCTCCCCGTCTTCTCCACCTCGAGCAACGACTTTATGCATGTGACAGTGAAGAGAAGTTTCAATTCGCGATTATAGGTTTCCGTGAATTGGGGAGTGGTTCCCACTGAGTCTCTGCGAAGAAGCAATATTGCTGGCAACGATAAGCATTGTCTTAGTGCATTTCTGTGGAGTATTGTATTCCCCTGAACATGCAATGAACCTTGATTTCACTTTCTCCTATACGTATTTATATACGGAGTATAGAGAAAGTTATGTAATGCTGCGGAAAATCGATTTCGAGATTTCAACGGAAATACACGTTTTGGGATCCACTGATACCGAGAAAGTGTTTTTTAACGTCCGTCTGTGAGGCCAGAGGCCTTAAAGAAACGCTCATCACATTAAAATCGATATTAGATCGATATTATCGGATTAGATATTTTTGGACATTCTATTAAAATTTTGCCGGTTCGGAGCCTATCGATACTACCCCATCTGTTCAGGGACGTCCAGAATTTGCAACTATATATGTAAAATTAAACTAATTACTTGATATTCTATGCGATTGAATTGCATGGATACATCTCTCTGTTCGATAATAAAGTTAAATACTATTGCAAGGAGTAGTGTTGTACTTGCCCGATCCAGTGTTTTTGCATGGACAACCTTACGTGACGTTATCAAGAGTAAAATGTTTTTCTAATATTTGTTGTGACTATCAAGGAAAGTGAAAAGCTAACTGCCAAGGAAGATTGAATAATAACGTCAAATGTTTTAAAGAATTGTGAATTAAAGTTGTGAATTGTGAAAGAATTGTTTTTAAAGAAGTGTGAATTGTTGAAAGATCACCTCTCTATAATACTAAATAAAACTTTATTGAACATTTGTTGCAAAAATCAATTGCTTTTATTTTTGTTACATATTCTGTAAGTTTATTAGAAGTTACACTTATACAATTTTAAACAAATAAAAACGTTTCATTAACAACTTTCCTTCTTAATATGGAAAGGTAGGAAAAGGGTGAGTTTTAACGCGAATGCGAGAATTCTCGCACGGGTACGCTAGTATCCTATAAAACGATTATTATTCAACACTGACGTTGAATATTTGCTTCCTAGTGATTCAAGCCCTGCACCGCATACTGTAAAGAGCGGCGTCCGGGTGGTAGTAAATCTAGCGACCTCCATCGCCTGGGTGCCGTGGACCGCCTCGTTGGCGTCACATTAGATGGCATCTCCAGTGCTTCTTGCGATTCGCACGGCCACAACTAGATCGCGGAAATTTCTGGATGTGTAAAAAATCATTTTCGCCAGAAAAAAGCAGACGTGTTGAATGACAGTACATTTTTCTCGATGGGTGGAGACGAAGGGATCGCACACACGGACGCTAGGAGTGTCGCCGCTCCGTCCGATGCCCCTGCGACGCCGCTCTTCGGGAGGGCTGTGCTCGCCGAGGCCGATGCCCGTGGAAGGCCTCATTCACAATGCGAACTTAAACGTCTACGTAACGTAGCCGCAAAACCTACTAATGAGTCACTTAGCGACACCATTCACAGTGCATTGACGTAACCGTAGATGTAAGTCCGTAAACTTAAGAGTTCACAAGCTCCAAGCTTTGACGTTAAGTTTACGTCGGAATTCTACCGAACACCAATCAAAGAAGGTTGATTTCAGATTGTGTTGAGGTAGTTTGTGGTTATGTCATTTTGTTATTATAATGTAGAAAACTAGTTTGCGAACAGTTTTGATGCGTGTAGTGAATTCATAGTAAGAATTTGGGCAATATTTATTGTGACTTTAACATGATATGGCGAATAAACTAATTATGTTCCACAAATTACTCGTGAATTTGGTACGAGAGAATCCTAGTTTATACGATGAAGGAAATGCGAGCACTACCACAACAGCTTCTATGTATGTATATATATGAAAACAAATCGATTGAAATGTCGAAAAAAGCTAGAAACTATGGTGGAAAGAAAAGATTCTTCCTCCGTGCTAGAAACGAATCCATCAAGTTTCAGGACGTTGAAATCTGATTGGTTCAGGCGAAACGTACGTTTGAGCTTACGTTCGTCATTGTGAATGCTTGTTTCTACGTGTAAATTTTACGGCTAAGTTAACAGCATTACGTTACGTTTAAACTTGCACGTTTAAGTTTGCCTAAGGAACACCGTACGTAAAATTGCTGTCTGCGTAAAATAGAGAACGGTCCGGTGGGCCCCTCCTTCCTTCGCTGGAGCAAATTAATTCTTCACTTGTGTACAAAGTTACTCTAATTGGCGTTTTTATTAGAGATAGACAATATAGAAATAGAAGTTTTGCTAGTTTATATTGTCTATTTGTTATGTTTATCGTAAATATTTGATGGCAATTGTGTGCTAAAACCGTTGAAATTTGTGTTTGCCAACTCAACCTTCATCTAGTTGTGAGTAAACCGATGCTATCTATGAACTGACAACATAATATTGCTCTCAAGTATTTGTTTATTGACGGACTCTATTGTTACATTCTACAAATAATACGCCGCATTGACATATATTTCACTGCAACAACTGCTGCGCCCCCAAGTCGTTTGAACGTCATTGCATTGGGCGGAGTAGATTACTTATGTTTCAATAGTGCTCTACCGACCACAGTTAGCGGATAACTTATATGAGTAGGACACTGGAGATGCCGTATTAGAGCTCGTTATAGGCGATTACCACCACAAACTCGCTTATCTGATTGAAATGGAATATTGCATCGAGTACAACCGTAATTCCTTATCAGTCTACCATTCAGTGAATGAACAACGCAGATGTAGAAAATCCCCAGAAGGCAACTGATATGCAACTACCGTGCCTTTAATTGTCTCTTAAGTTATAATTATTAAAACGTGATAATTACTAGATCGCAAATGACAAAATCCAACTACGATTTTCATCATCCATTAACTTCGCATTAAAAGGAAGAATTATAGAGTCCTACTTCGACATTGCTAGAAACGAAATAAATAGGACACGCTTTCTTCAGATAAAACCTCAACTTACTAATTTTTTTAAAAATTTTATTTATTTATGTATTAATTTTTTATGTATTAATTTGTATGTATAGAAAAATAATTATGTATACGAGGGGACTGAATCAAGAGAGACACAGAATTCATGTGGTAATGATATATAATTATTATTATATAGAATGAGTCGCGTAACTTTAGCACCTCCTGCAATTTATGAAGGATTTAAGTTATTTGCAATGCAGTATTCGCATATGTGCATGAGTAAATGAGGCTAGTTCACACATACGAGTATATTCATTTCCATTTTATCACGTATTTTACGAGATATTGAAGTAACTTTGCCTTTTCAAATGGAAACATACATTTTTTAGTCTATCTTGACGAGCGTAAAAAAACGAATCTACTGATACATATGGTGATATTTTAGATAAGCATTTTTTCGAGTAATTTTGATTTTTGCGACTCGATATTTAAGGGATATGGTAACGCCCCGAGCGCTCGTTAGCAGGGAAAGTGCTGTGTAACTTCGGGTGATGGACTGTTACATTCAAAATATCCATTGAATACAAGTCGCAAAATAACAACAAACAAACAAGGGATAACCCCGGATAAGATGGTAAAAAAATACCCTAAACCAAATGACATATGAGTGGGTACATTATAATTCTAACATAAAAATAAGATTTTTGAAATGTTTCTTAGCCACCGTCCCACCTCCCACACCCCTCTACAGCCAAAAACATGTTTTTAATTTTATTTTTTTGGTGACACTATTTCATCTGACAAAAATATAATAAATAATAAAACAATTAATAATAACAGAAAAAAGTTTTGATATTTTCTCAGACCCAAATTCAAACACAACAAAAAATTTAAAAAATTACGAAAATAATTTTTATTGGGTGTTAAAACCATGGAACAGCCTCGAAAAAATCTCGCACGTTCCTCTTAAAAATAAAAATTGCTGTGAATATTTTTCAGATTTTTTCGTCAGCTGGGTTATAGGTAGTCAAAAAACATTTTTCCGCCTTTAAATCACCTTCACTTTAAATGTACTTCGAAAATGACTGCAACAGTTCTGTGCATTTATTTTTAATATTTATTATACATTTCTTACATTGGTGTAGCTCCCAGTAATATTTAGATTTTGGAATTTAGTTACAAATTATAATTTTACATTTTCTAATCCTTTGCATAAGTATGTTTGTATTGTATTGTATTGTTGCATAAGTATTTCTTTGTATTGTTATGGAGGATGAGTAATATCATGAAGAAAAAAACACGTCTGCTCCTCAATTAGATCATTCCCCTCAAATGTTTGATATGTTATCTTGGTTAGATATGCATCGTTACTATACAGCAGTACTTCAGTTTACAGTCGGTAGAACAGTACTTCACGTTTTGTATATGGGCACAAAGTTCCAATGACGTATTGGCTGCGATGAAATTAGAAAGTAAATAAAAACCCTCTACGGGAATCTATGTCATTGAGGCCAAAAATTTTAAGAATTATAAGTAAAGTAAGGAAATAATAAATAAAATAAAAATGAGATCAACAGTTTTTTTCGCGTGAAATGACTGAGGATAAATCAAAATGAAAATAATAATTTACAAAAAATAGGCGAAACAATCAATTTACGCTGATTCTTAAAACCGGGAGAATGAATTGCAGGGCTGAAGGTGTAGAGAATGCTGCACCGTGTGACGCAAATATGCGCTTAGCTGAAATCTATATCGCAAAGGAGATTTTTGTTGTAACTCTTCGTGAAACGTTAATCTACCGAGCACTGGGAAGTTATCTTCCAACCTTTTAGAGTAAGAGCCTGGAATCCTCTGAATTCAGTCCTATGGTGTGAATATTTACGTTTTACTGGTGTGTTTGTTGCAAATTGCGACGTAATTACTCCTTAAGGATGTGGAATGCGACATTGATATCGATGTTTCCAAAACACCCATGTTTCTATAAACACTTCGATATATTTAACATAGATTTAAAGCAGTCGATATTTTGTTAACATCCTTTCTCGCGGTCAGTTTCATTTTTAATAAAAGCGTAATATTATAATACAAAATAAATTAATTCATATCTGAAAATTATTATAACATTCTTTCAAGCTGGTGGGTAAAAAATCAAGTATAAAAATAAGTTAGTAACGTTCTCGTCGATATTCGTAGATAATGTTTGTATAACCCATTTGATAATATTGCCGGTTAACCCTATTAATAAACAGTAGCAAGTGAAATGAAATGCTCTAAGGTACAATTTAGAGATAACCAGTTTTAAAAAAATCGATGTATAGAATAATCGATGATTTTAGCGCAATGTATAATTGCCATAGATGTTTTCGTTTAGAAGGTCGATGTTTGATCGATCTATCGTCCATGATTTGTTGTCGATATTGCACCTTTACTACAAGCGCATCATGGCATGAACTGGACTGATTACTTAAAGATTCCTAAAGCGCTTTAAGGTTTGAACATTTCTTGTTTCTTAAGTGCTTGAATGTAAATTGTGTAAATATAAATTGGGCAGTTTTGGACAAACGAATTTTGTCCGCCCCGTGCGCCTTTGAAACCACCGTGCCCAGCCGGCCTTTGCGTTGCGTCTTGTGGAAGACCCTAGCAGCGCTGCGGGAGGAAGGGGGAAGGGGGAAGGGGGAAGGGGGGAAGGGGGGTCTACCGCAGCCACGCGAAAGGAAGGCCTTCCTCTGCGGTCTCCCCCGCCCCCACCCGCGACCTAGCCGCCTGCTCCGCCCCGCCCCGCCCCGCCCAGCCCCGCCTCGCTCCGCCCTGCTGAGAACGACCAGATTCCCAATGAGGTAAGTGGCGTGAATAAGAGATGGCCACCGGCTCCTGCAGCCGCGTTCCTCTTTCCCTGTTCTTGTGTCTCTCTTTTTTGGAGGCGGCGCGGCTGCGGTGGTGACTGCGCGAGACGTGCGCTCCGGCGCGGCTCTCACCTGCCCGACATATGGTCCTTTGTGCCGCCCGGGCCGCACTCCCCAGCAGGCCCGGGCGGCTCCCTTCCTCAGCGGCGCCGAGATGTATGGTGCTACGTAATGACATACCAACAGCGAACACTGTCATTACGCTACCTAAATCCTAACAGATGAAAACCTACGAGGCGTACTTTGTTGTGTTCTGCGACGGGGCGAGGTAGTAGGGGTGGGGGCGGGGGCGGGGGCGGGGGCGGGGAAGAGCGGTGAATGCGCTCTGTTTCTTGCGACGCGAGCTGCTGCCCCGGAGCGACCTCAGTCCGAGATAAATTCAAATGTTTGAAGGGGCAGAGCAGGTGGTACAAGCGAGATCTTCAAATACGATACCGTTTCATACAAACACTGAACTCATCGCAGGAGTGCTAAATGTCAGTATATGCTGTATCCTGTAAGCAGATGACTCATACTTCCAAACCTGCCTCTGCGCCGACAGATACGTCTCACGAACCTATGTAGATGAAAATTCCATACATTGATTATTTCGTGGTTCGCTGTGCGTTAACAGGTATGGTCGTTAGTCCCGCAAGTGTTTTGCAAGCTTTTTAATCACGAGAGGTGCTGAAGTACGTCCTGCGCTGGATGATGAGATCCGGCACCGACCTACAGTCGGCTTGCGGAGTATTTCCTACACGGGTACCGCCCCAGCCGGAACAGGTTCTATGCTCCCGATTCGTCTACCGACATGTGCGGTAGTGCACTGCAAGTAAGTCTAAGTGTGTTTATCTGTCCAAGTGTGTGTGTGTATGGACCGCGTGATCCATTTGTTAGGATTCTGCTCCAACATTCGCCTGGTACTGATCGGAGAAACCACGGAAAATATCGATCAGAGCAGCCGGCCGCTGGAATTCTCCTGCAGACAGCTGCTGAATTTGATCTAGCTATCTAGCTATTGATGGAATTTTTTTGTAAAAAAAATTGCAATCTGTAAGAAACAATCAACGATGGGCCTCAAAAGTCCCTCGTTTGTAATACTACGATCAACGGAATACGTCAGTAGTACTCGCGAAGCTGATGTGTCAAAATAGCCTATCACTAGTACCTCCTGAAGCACCAAAAGAGCTGCTGCGAGACGTGCAGTACTAGAATTTGAATACAATTCACGTGTTTATCTGCGTTCGATGGCGCGGGTGCGGGTGCCGATGAAGTCCCGGGCGGAGAGCGAGGTTGAAAACGTGTGCGAGTGCGAGGGCACGAGTGTGGACGTGGGCGAAGGCGAGAGCAAGGGCGAGTGCGAGGACGTGGGCGAGGGCAACGGCGAGGGCGGAGGCGAGGTCAAAAGCGGGGGCAAAGGGGGCGTGCGCGAGGGCGAGCACGCAGGTGTGAGCGTGAGCGTGAGCGAGGGCGAGGGCGAGGGCGAGGGCGAGGGCGAGGGCGAGGGCGAGGGCGAGGGCGAGGGCGAGGGCGAGGGCGAGGGCGAGGGCGAGGGCGGGGGCGAGGGCGAGGGCGAGGGCGAAGGCGAGGGCGAGGGCAAGAGCGACGGCGCGTGCGAGGGCGAGCACGCAGGCGTGAGCGTGGGCGAGGGCGCTGGCGCAGGTGACGGCGAGTGCGGGGAGGTCGGCGCCAAGAGGAAGAGGGCAACGCCCGCCGCATGGACGTACCTTTGTCGGTGGCCAATCACTGCATAATTTCCTGCGTCGCAGTTCTGCCGGAAGACGCTCGGCAGACCGCACCGCCACGCCCCACGCCCCACCCCGCTCACTCTGCACTCCACACGCAGCGCTCTGCGGCGGACGCCTCAACGATTGGAATGAGCCACTGAGTATTGCGGGTATCCGTTTTCAACTAAATGTAACGTCTACTAACTTTATCTGCAACTAAATGAAATAAATGCAACTTCATTATCTGTGCATGTCTTCTAGAATTCAGTGGGAGGTATAGTTATTCAAATTATCGTTCTCCATGTCGCGGCAAAATGTATTATTCCTTCATGAAGGACACGATAAGGGATAAGAGCCCAAATTGAGTGATTCATTTTTGGAAATAGATTTTATTACATCGGAATATTTTGTTAACAATCCTAGCAAAAAACGCCCATCTTTAATACCGAATTTAAAATTCTAGTAGTATGTGGCTTAGGGTAGAGATTACAGAGTTATGAAAACGTGCATAGTATTCATCTCTCGCCGTAGCACGCTACACACAGTTTTTAACTGTTTTTGACGTAAAATAAACAAAATAAACAAAATAAAAACTACTTTCCTCATTAACATTGTGAGTGTAGTGCATGTTACAGCCAAGAGGTAGCGTTGCTTCTCTCTCACTGCAACGCAAGATCCGGCGCCGACTTTCACGTTGGCTTACAAAGTTTCCCCCAGGGCATCTCTTCCCACCAAAGCACCGCCCGAGCCGGGTGAAGCTCTAAGGTCCCAACTGGTTTTCCGACGTGTGTGGTAGTGTACTGCGTGTGATTTTGTTATGGGGAGAAGGATAAGGAAGGAAATGTTGGGCAGTCCGTCTCCAGTTTGCTAGGGTACTGCTCCAGAATTAATGTGATGGGAGGAACTACGTAAAATAACGAGATCAGCCGGCTGCCATAATTCTGCTCCAGACAGTGGCTGAAGGCGATCTAATCACATATAGCTACGATATAGATGGTGGTGAAAATCTCCCACTGTCGGGACTCATATTGAATCATTCTGAAATTACTTACAACCGACCGATTGAGTATACCATATATACTGGTTTCACTCAGGTCTATCCTTCCTGGACCAAAGAAAATAGCATTATTTTCATTACTCAGCGTGTATATCTCTGAAACGAAGAAAGAAGGGCTGCTATTGCACCAAACCCTTCCAATTCGGACTACAACTAGGGACTAATGAACGACTAGCTTTCCTTCTCGCTTAGCATTCTCGCTCCCAGCTGGTGAAATAACTCTTAGTGATTGGAATCTAATCTCTGTTTTCTAACCTAGAACTTTTGTATTCAATTTTGTGAATGGCTAATAACAGATGGGTCAAATAAACATTGTTTCGCCTTCATATTATCTTTAAATAACCTTTTTAGAGCTTAACAGCATTTGTCATTGTTTAACACCCTGGGAATTTCGTAGTACGGCGGGACTCAATTATTAAATCATCCATATTTATTAACATAATTTCTTTCAATATCCTGAGGTATGATTTACCTCAGTACCTAATGAGAGTGCGTAGTTGTAAGATAATTTATTTCCGTAACCTTGACACGATTTATTGTTGAAACCCATCCAGAGAAAGCAGCATATAGTATGCTATCTATATTTGAATGGTGGGAGCAATATGGAAATTTCTGCTGACCTCATGTTTCTTTCTCCCCACCTAAACGAATTTTCGTACATTCCCTGGTTCACATAGTTTTTTAAACTTAGCGCGTCAGCTGCGAGAAAACTGAACAGAAGGAGAAGCTTTTAGTATGAAGGATGAGTAGGCACGTTTACTCTTTCTGCTTGAATTTCAAGGGGCAATAAAAGCGTTTGCTTTCAACTGTAATTAATGATTTTCCCTTCTGTAAATGATGTGCTACAGTGAAACTGGCGTGGCAATTAAGAGTACTTTTTTCGCGTTCCTAGGACATTCTGCCCTGGGGAAGAGCGGTGTGTGTCGGTTGAAACGTCCAAGTTGCCTTCAATGTAACTACTTATTTTTATTCATACATTAAATATCAAAAGCATTTAATACTACATGTGACGTTCGGGAAGGGAGAGAGAAGCTACATTTGATGCTCAAATATAAATTAAGAGACCATTTCAATTTTGAACACTGAATCACGAAATACTCGAGCATTACGGCTTCCATAACAAAAAAATTAAGAATGTTTGTTGGGGGCGAATAGTCAATCGCTTGAAGTTCGCAGTAACGAATCTCTACAGTTAACATTAGCATTATCTATCTTCCAAGTGTGTAAAAGAGGCCATGACAGCAAGTTAGTTGTTCATTAATGAGAGCCGAAGGACGAATCAGTAATTACTAGGGAACGGATTTCTATAATTTTACATATTTTTGTCCGTTACTTCAGTGCATAGCTAAGTTAAGTTTCTTGACATTGGGTTAGAAAATAATGCTAATATATTAGTGCATATTTGTGCATATGTGGCCAAATTTTCCTGTTATGCATATTCGTGTAATTATAGGTGCATATTTTGCACATTTAGTTAAAATAGAGACTTATCTATAAAACTATTCATCTTTTCAAAGAAACTATTTATTTGTGAGGTTTCAAAGAAACTATTTATATGGTTTGAAAGATCATTTTACAGTTTGCTTTTTTTTTGTCTGTAGACGATAACATTCTTGTGCAAATGTAGAATATTTCTTGATAACATTTTTTAAACCAGTCAGAAGAAATACAAAAAAAATGATAATTCAACTTATTATTTTAGCAGATTTGCTTGATACATCAAACAATTAAAAAGTAAGGTGCAGCATCCGGAGATCCCACAATGTCACGCGCAGGACCGTGTGTACCTTGGAATTGTTGGGGTGAACCGTCTGTCCCCTAAGACCTCGGCCCAGCTGCGAAGGCGGTCGTCGCCGCGGCAATCGCTTCGTTCCGCCCCTCCCCCTGTCAGCCCCCAGAAGTGTTCCGTTGTCGCTTTGGTTTTCCGGGCGCGCGTTCTGTGTTCCATTCGGTGGCAGCGCTGTAATGGATTCGCGGTGCGGTGCCAAGCAGCTTAGGGCTTCTTTGTGCCCGGCGGCGGCGAGCGAAGTGGCGGCGGGGAGGTGAGACCACACACAATTGCTTCATTAAGCAGACGCCGTCGACGTCTCTTGCGGACACGAGACGCCCCGCTCCGGCTCTCCATTTCCCGCTCTTGTCTACGCTCGCGTCCTGCCTTGCGGCCACGCCCCCGGCCGCGCTCCTGGTCATGCCTCCGGCCACGCTCACGGCCAAGCTCCCGACCAGCCTCTCAGCCATGCTCCTGAACACGCTTCATGCCACGCGCAGGGCTGCTCTCCGAACGCGCTCCCCGAACGCACTTATCGAACGCACTTATCGAACGCACTTATCGAACGCACTTATCGAACGCATTTATCGAACGCACTCCCCGAACGCACTCCCCGAACGCACTTATCGAACGCACTTATCGAATGCACTTATTGAACGCACTTATCGAACGCACTTATCGAACGCACTTATCGAACGCACTTATCGAACTCACTTATCGAACGCATTTATCGAACGCACTCCCCGAACGCACTTATCGAACGTGCTCCCCGAACGCGCTCCCCGAACTGGCCCCCGGCCAGTCCCTTTCAGAATGATGCCTCTCCGAATCAGCAAATTGTCTGAACAGTCGACTGCACTGATTGTGCGAAAGAAGTATTTTGCTGCCACAAAGGTGAAAACGCATTACGTGAGACACCCCTGTTTCAAGCACTCTGTTCCTTTACATGGAATTCCGATTTATGCAGTGAATGAAAACGAGCGTCACAAGCTTCAACAGCGTTATCAATCGATGAACCGCGAAGAGATTGATAAAAGCAAGATTAGCATCTAACTTTTTGTTGTTTTCAACCTCGGAAGTACAACTTGCGTTTCAAAAAAATCAATAATCCCGAGGTGTATTAATAACTAACCAGATAAGATATTTCGCAGCTATGTAGGCGTTACGGGTCTTCCATAATTTTATCTTATTACTACTCGTGACAATTTGATGCATACATAAAATTACTGTCACAAGAATCGATATAATGCAATTGATGCCAGAACTGGTAAAAATAATAGTAAAATTTACTTTTATTCATTTATTAATGAAGACGTTTACAGATAATGAAGTTACATTGATGTCCAGAAGCAAAACATCAGCGCATCTCAGCATTTGCTCAAAAGAACAGCAAAACTGGACAAAAGTCTCATAGAGGGGGTTTTTTGTCCAAGAAGCTGAGGTAAAATACTTTTCACAAGTTGTTTAGTACTATACAGTACAAATGGTAAATAATACATTAATATCATTGTTAAAATTAATATTCCTTTCCTTTTTAATGCTCGGTATAGTCTCTAATTGTGTAGAAACAGTTATGCAGCAGAAAAGATTTTACTTCCAACTTAATCTTTTGTATCGATTTTAATCGTTTAATATCATCTGAAAAATTGTAAAATAATGTACATATATGTGTATTTTTTGTACTGAGCTCTTGACACCTACACCTGATGAATATGATTACTAGGTGAAGTATTATAGTTATAGGCATCGGGATTTGCTGAATATTTCGGCCCTTGAGTAAGTCATTTGGGACAATAACCATTGATTCATAATTCAAGACACAAGGTAATGGTAAAATTTCTAGAAGATCTCTTAACAAACATACAAGTAAAAAACGAATCAGCTCTCTAATGAGATTGCTTACAATGAGTTCGAAATTAAATAAATGAAGCTTAATTTTTTTAGATTTCATTGCGTAATAAAATAGTGAACTAGTAACACATGCCACAGACTTTCTCGAACTACTTAGTTTTCTAATTTCTTTGGTTTGGGCTAGCTTTACGGTCTTGCTCCATCCCCTTGCATGGTACCTCTATTGTCGCCCACAACATATTTTTTGAAGTTTTCTCAGTTTTTCGGTTTCCTAATGATAGATTCGAAATATTACTTTTATAATATTAAAGAAGAATAGAACCTAGTCCTATATGGAATTTTCGTTGAAAAATCTGCAATTGGTTTAAAAAAATCGCTTTAACTATAGTATAAAAGCGAAATTTGAAGCTCTTTATTACAGAAATCTTTTGAGTTTTCGAAAAACTTTATTTCAAGTCATTTAAAGCAATTCCACTCAAAAATGCAATAATATATACAAATTGCTGTAAATGTGCATATTAACGGCGTGAGGGATATTTAAAAAAATATATATTTGAGAAAACAAAAGGATACACCAAAATTAACTTTAAGTCACCTTAAACAGTGTTATTAGCACAAACTGTACGAAAAGCTTGAAGGAAAAATTAGAGTTGTTTTTGGACAAATGGCGTTTGAGCGTTTCTCAAAACGCGGAATTTTGAGCTCATTTACACAGAAAACGTTTCAGTTTTTCAAGAAACTTTATATGTCATTATTTAAAGCACATGTACTCTTAAATGCAATAATGGGAAGAAATCTCCACTAATGTAAATATTAATGACGTGCCTGTCTAGTCAAAAAATTACATTTTTGTAATTTTTGAAAAGTGAAAAGAATAGATCAAAATGGCGACTATGTCAGCTAAAAATAGAGTACATTTAGCACTATTGCTACCAAAAGTTTAAAGAAAAAATTTGAAGCTGATTTGGAGTAAATCTTGGTTTTGTTATTCGATATTCGGATATTCGATATCCGACCTCAGATAATCGTAATAAAAAATGACATGATTTAAAGAAGGTAATTGAATGTATCCTCCTATTGTTGTTTGGTTTAATTAAGAAATAGTGAAAGCACCTTTGAAACCTTATTTCCGTTTCACAACCATTTTCAGCTCCTTGCATCCAAACATCAAAAATAATTAGAGTCGGCTTGGAGGAACCGCAACAATGCCTAGGATGCCGCTTTAAGACGTCAAAAGGCGCTTCTAGGAAGAGTCTCGCCAGGCGTCTGCGTTCCGCCTCTGGCGTCCTCAACCGTCTTTGGTGGGGGGCGGGGGGAGGGGGGATCTGGGGTCGCCGGGGAAACGGGTCAGGAAGGGGAGATGGAAAGAGGAAGCGCGCTGGGTGGGAACGGCCGGGGAAGAGTAAGAGGGCGGGACCGTCACGGGATCTGGGGGACGTCGGTTGGGGAGGAAAGAAAGGGAAAATGAAGTGGGGAAGAGGAGTGCGGCGATTGGTAGGTGAGGTGGTGCGGGTGCGAAGAAAGCCACCAATGGGGGAAGCGGGAGGGGGATAGGAATCGAGATCGGGGGTGGGGGCATGGGAAGGATGAGGACGGGCAGGTGAGGGCGGAGGTGTTAGGTAGAACGGGGAAGCGGGTCGTGATGGGACGATGGGAGGGATGGAACGGGGCGAGGGGAGGAGGTCAGGGAGGGCTCGCTCTTGTGTTCACCCTCGGTCTTCCTTGTCGTAAAAGAAGAAACCGAAGCGGGCCAAGAGAGCCGAGTCGAGTCGCCTCGCCTCGCCTCGCCTCGCCTCGCCTCGTCCCGAGCGAGAGAGCGGCCGCCCCGCGCCGTGCCAAGGGTTCTTTGTGGAGAAGGCTAAGATAGCTGCCGCCATACGACGCTTCAAAGGCTGCGCGCGGATATCAAAGCCAAGGGGGCGGGGCGAGGCGGGTGGAGGGGGAGGGTTGGCCGCCGATTTCGGAGGCGCGACGTGCTGAGAGGCAGGGAACGGGTCGACCGCCCCCCCTCCGCCCCCGCAGAGTTCCTTAAAGGCCTGCCTGCCTCCGCATCCAATGGCGGCGGGCGATTGCTGCTGATTTGCTGCGCGACCGACGTCGCTCACCTTCCCTCCTCTTTTGCATCGGAAGACGTCATGCCGCGCCTACGCGCGTGCTCCCCGACGCTTGGCGGGTTTCTCTGGCTGCGGTTGAGATGGAATTACATTTCAGATCTTCGCCCTTCCGGAAATCAAACGCCCTACTATATATGTGACCAGCTGGTGAGTCAACTTTTTGCTGGAAATGAAAGAAAAAGTGCTTCATTGGCTTAATCATTCTCTATTTGTGTTCAATCAAATAAGTTAAAATCCTTTTGGTAGTTGAGTAATGGGTAAATGTGTATCTACGAGAAATGGATACATTTCATACTATAGGTCCTAATAAGGTAAGCCGAGGTTTCTGATCATTCTTTACTCTTCTTCAGTTAATCTTCTGTCAAATTTAGTGAGTTATCAGCTCATTCACGAAGAAAAATGTGTTGTTGAACCATTTAGCAGTAAAATAGTTATTTGCACTTCCAACCGCTATACACACAATTTTGAGTATTTTTTATGTTAAATAAGTAAATATATACATCCAGGACCACGAGTTTCGTGATATCACTAAAATATCTGGATGTTTTCTGAGGATGGCAGCTTATAAGATTTTGTCCACAACAGGTGTACCATGATCGGTCTGGGTGATGATTGGATATTTCAAGCGTAACTTATTTGACGCGTTTCGAAATTTTTTCACGCATGACTACAAATGTTTGCTCGTACAGATTGAAGCATACTTACAAACATTGGGCAAGGCCAATTTTCATTAAAATCTCTGAATTTTCGAAAATTATTGAATTATAATTCGACGAACTCATTATTGAGAATAGGCATAGTGCTTAATGAAATATATTCTTCAAAATCAGATTCAAAGAATCACTTCATCACACACGAATTTATTTATTTTACGAATAACAAGTAATGTGGAAGTTGAAGAAATTAATGCAATTTAAAAAAAATGCATTTTCTCAAAAAACGCTCCAAGTTTTTACTTCACATTTTTTACCGATAGAACAAGGAACACTTAAAGGAACGTCTTTTAGGTCTCATTTTCATTGAACTCTCTGAATCTTCAAACATTGCAAATTTAGAAGAGTACCAGAAAGTAAGTGCTGTTGTAGCACTTTTTTTTCTTTTCCCAGAAAATATGCTTCCCTAGATCGTGCATGAAATTTCTAATGTCCAATAATGTAAATATGATTTGCATCATAATGCGTTTCTTGCATATTTTGTCTTTCTTTCTAGCACTGTCCGGAAAATCGCCTCGGTGAATCTGATTTAATCATGCTACTTAAGAGGAAAATTACGATTGTTTCGAGCATTACGTGCCGTCGAAACCATATTGAAAATAGGAAAAGGTGAACACAGTAACTTGAACGACAGGCCACAGAGAGAAATTCCGCTCTCATGGTGAGAAGACAGCTGCTGGGGGATCTCGGAGTTCTGTTCAAACATGGCACTAAAACTAATTATTAAATTATTGAGTCGCAGACATTACATTCCGGAATTAAAATTCATAAACACTACTCTCCGAAAGTATTATTGAGCGGTAGAATCGTGAAGATCCGGATGAATGTGCTGAACCAAACAATTACGAGACATTTGCTATGACGGCTTAATAACGTTTGAACGGATATTTTAACGCATGTTTTCGAAATACTTGCTGCATAAATGTACACATATTGCAAAAATTATTAGTGCATATAAATGCGGTCCCAATCATAAATGGTTCTTATATCCAGCTACCGACTATGCGGCTGGAGATGAATGGTTGATTGATTGATTTTTTCGTGTTTCCGGGCGCGTCAACTGCTTCGGTCATTAGTCCCGTTAGTGTAGGGCATGTTTTTTTCTCGGGAGATGGCGGTGATCTTCCCCCGCTGGATGGCGAGATCAGGCGCCGACCTACCGTCGGCTAGTGGGGTTTCCCCCTAACCAGGACTCTCCCACCAGCGGGGCACCACCTCAGTCGGGACAAGCTCTAAGCTCTCGACCGGTCTCCCGGAATATGTGGTAGTGTAGTGCATGTTAGTGTAAGTGTGTGTGTATGTGGAGAGGATAGGACAATGAAGAGGAAGGAGAGATCGCGCGCGGTCCGTGGCCCGTTTTGTAGGGTACTGCTCGGGCATTCGCCTGGTGTTGATCGGAGAAACCACGGAAAACTACCGATCAGAGCAGCCGGCCGCTAGAATTCTCCTCCAGACAGCGACTGAATGGAGATGAATGAAGACAACACCAGCTATACCGGGACCAGCTTTAAAAGGAAACAACCAACGTATATCTCCCCGATTGATAAAGTTAGTATTGTATATGTTCATTACAGTGAACAAAGTAGCCTGGGGCCTTTGGTGGAGCATGAGATGAGAAAGACTCTTGGTGAGTTTCGACGCGCCACTAGCTGGAGCGAGATGCAAAGAGAGAAGGCGGCGTAGGGGAGCATAGCAGGGAAAGTGGGGCGGGAAAGGCAGGCCGCGGAAGGGGAAGTGGAGGCCTGGGTGAGAAAGCCGAGCAGGGAGGCAGGAATGGGGAACGGGGATCAGGTAATACGGAGCGGGGAGGGGAAGCGTAAGTGGGGTAGATGCGAGGAAGGTGGAGTGAGGTGGGTGCGTGGAAGGCGGAGCGGGGAATGTGGGTTGGGAAACTTGAGTGGGAAAGGCGAGATGGGGAATGCGGAGTTGGGAGGTGGAAGTGGGAAGGCGGAGTGAGGAAGGTGGATTGGGAACCCTGAGTGTGGAAGGCAGGGCTAGAAATGCGGAACGGGGAGGCGGAAGCGGGGAAGGCGGAGCTGGAAATGTGGGTTGGGAACCCTGAGTGTGGAAGGCAGGGCTAGAAATGCGGAACGGGGAGGCGGAAGCGGGGAAGGCGGAGCTGGGAATGTGGGTTGGGAACCCTGAGTGTGGAAGGCAGGGCCAGGAAGGCGCAACGGGGAGGCGGAAGCGGGAAAGGCGGAGCGGAGAATCCTTCGTGGGGAAGGAGGGTGGGAAGGCGGGGAGGGGCGGGCTGGTGCAGGAGCGGAGGGGGAGCGCGACGGAACAAGCGGGGGTGGAGCCGCACCCTGGGGCGACAGCTGCGGCGGCGCCAGTGGAAGTGGCGACGGCGCAGGGATGGCGGCGGCGGCGGGGGCGGTGGCATCCGCGGACAATGCGACGAGGGCCGTCCACAGTATTTCCGCCGAATCCCATTCTGCAGGCGCGCTCACAATATCCAGTGGCCGGCCCGACCCCGACGGGGGGTGGGGCGGATGCGGGCGGAAATCCCCGGGGCGCCCACGTGGCCCCTATGGATTCTATGAATTAAGGCCCTATTCTGATGGCAATGCGTGGGGTCGTAGTAAATTGATGTAAATGTTTGTGAGCGTCAGCCTGCCCCCAGGCTTACATATCCGCTTCAGTGTCGTCCTTTCTATCTTCCTTCAGTACTCTAACTAATATGTATGTGTATTTTCACGGTAAGTAGGGAAACATACGAGAACACACATAAGGTCTTAATACATTCAGGTCGCTGCCCGTGGAATCTACGGGCGCCGACTGAGCGCCTTAAAATACGACGACGGAGAATCTTGCCATATCATGCCATTTTGTGTTCGCTGTGTATTCATGGAGATTTCTACATTAATAAAGAACTTAAAAACACCACTAGATTTCGTTTGCTGACATTTAAGCTATTGTATTCAATAGCTTTGAAATATATCTGTACTCTGCATATACTATGCATATACTATACATTTACTCTGCAGGGACGCCTAGGAAGCGCTCTTCAAAATGACCACCTCAAGGGCAATTATTGCAATGTTTGGATCATTACTGTAGTATACACTAATATACTGTTATATGTAATATTCTAATATTAACAGAATTGTAAAATTTAATTAAAATAAACATTTTAAACTTTTTTGGAACTCAATGACTAGCGTTATTTATTTTAAAAAACTTTTAAACTATTAATGTAAACATAAAAGTAGGAACTTTAAATAGAAGTAGAAGATTGTTTCTATAGAATAAAAAGATAATGTTTATTACTTTAGAAGATATGTCCCTTCAAATATACCCCAATATCTTACGACCTGTGATGGAAAAAATGGGTGCTGTTGCTACGACCTGAATGTGTTAAATAACATTTTATTTAACATTTCATCGTCTTCAATGCCTTTTTAATTGTTTCATTTTCAATTCGAGAATCCAAATTTACGAATTTAAACACAGTATCGAACATCCCAGAGTACCATAAGCTTTCCTCTCCGCTTCACGCATCCTTCCCCGTTCACCTGTTCACGTACGCGGATTGAGAGCTGTCACCCGTGGAAGGGAGATGGAGAACCACTTCAGATTCTTCGCTCGTAACGCAATTGTGTCCTCTTGTTTCATATCAGATCAATATTTACAAAAAAATGTTTGTTTTGAGTTACGTTGAGATAAAGTAGGAACATTTCCAGTTTAGAGTGTTATTTATAACACTGAATTTTGCAGTACTCTCGAGGTTAGATCGTTGATTAGACAAAATAGAACATTAAATGGCAGTAATTATGTTATCTTTTATTTCATGAAGGGCCATCATATTCGAGAACTGGATCGTTTTCGAAGTTTTGTGAAAAGGCAACAGGAGAAAGTCTGGGTGTTGTACATTTTTTTTGCTTAAAAAGTATTTGCGGGCAAAATTGGTGTTGACAAATTTGATATAAGTGTTCGGCGACTCAATGTCCATTCTTCTGTCCGTCTGTCACGATTAGTTTACTTCCGGTCTACAAGAGACAAATGTCATTTAACTTGTCTGGGTCTCTTAATGGGGAACATCATCGTTATGCAAATCCAACCAGAAAAGTCTAAAACGTGTTTTTGTTTTTGTTTTTGTTTTAAGCAACTAAAACGCATTTTGATTGACTAATGGCACCTACGGACATGATCAGTAACTCATTCAACTCCCGTCCACAAGACAAATCAATTTGCACAATTCCTAACCGATTACTTTCTGAATAGTTTGGAGGAATTCTAGAAACGCATGTTTTTTTCTGTTTTCAATGCACCTACGAGTACATTGGTAAAACTACTCTCTTTCTGTCATTTACATGAAACTATCTGACTTGTATCATCAGATTGACAATAATGAAACCTATTTTTTTATGAAACAAACATTTTCAAGGTTTTTATCGATACTTTTTTCATATAACTTTCTATTCAAGCAAATGGAGGAGCACGGCAAATGTAATTTGTTTAAAACTTATTTTTATTATGAACTAGCACAGCACAAATAAAAACATTTTAATATGAACACACTCACCCGAGGCGTCACACTAAAAAAGGATAATTTCCAAATTACATCAAAGCTTTTTGTAATTTTCTACCATTTGTCTGCACTAAAGAGTATTCTAAACATAACAATACCAGTCCATCCTTTCGTCTGTGATAGTATGGATGTTGAACAGCCTCTGGCGGGAGAGGTAGCTCTGGGCATCATCTCATGTCACTACTATGCCTCTGACCGGGGGGTCCTGGGGTTCCAATCCCGACTGTGGCAGGATTTTCAACACTAGCCAGATAGCTAGGTCGAGTTCTGTCGCTGTCTGCGGGAGAATTCTACAGGCCGGCTGCTGATATCTGTAGTTTTCCCTGTTTGTTTCGATCAATACCAGGCGAATACCGGAAGAGTACCTTACCAAACGGGCCAAGGACCCCGCGCGATCTTTCCTTGCCATTTCTTGACCTATCCACACTCCTTACTCACACTTCCCAATGACAATCTGGAAACGCCCCATAATTTCGAAGAAAGATTTCAATTCGTACCCACTTGCTCAGGTGGCTCTGGGCAATGATGTCAATCCAGTGCCTCTGACCGGGAGGTCCTAGGGTTTGAGTTCCGACGGTGCAGTGGCGGGATTTTCGATGGTGTCTGGAGGAGATTTGTAGCGACCGGCTGATGACCGGTAGATTTCCGGTTTTTTTTCGATCATCACCAGGCGAATACCAGAGCAGTACCCTACCAAACGGGCCACAGACTGCCCGCGATCTTTCCTTCCCATTCCTTGTCTTCTCACCGTTTACTTACACACACACACACGCACACTTACGCGTACAACACTACCACACATGCCGCGAGACCGGTCGGGAGCTCAGAGCTGGTCCAGGCTGGGCAGTGCTCCGCTGGCCGACTGTAGGTCGGCGCCGGATTTCGCCATTCAGCGGAACAATATCACCGCCACCTCACGACCAAAAACATGCACTTCTCTTACTTAATGACAGCAGTTATCAGTGTAGGAATCACAAGTAATCAAACGATCAATCAATGAACAATCCTTGCAATCACGATAGGTACGAAACTGCTAGGCGCACGTCTGTTGACGCATTTTACAGCCCTTGCATTTTCTGTTCTTCACGCTCTGAAGGCGATCATGCAAATACAGTGTTTTCTCATTCAATAATATTTAGTGATACTTATATCCAAGAAGAGCATATTCTATTAAGCAGGCTGTTTCATTTCAAAATCATCTGCAATGTAATACGATGTCTGGTTTGAGTATTTCGCTTTTCGGATATGCTATGAATACCTCCAAACAATTGGTATTCCTTCAACTAGCACCAGCACTGCTAGCGACGCATTACTTAAACTGCTTCCAGATACTGGGAAAAGTGAATGAGTTTTCTTCATAAAAAAACGAAAATTTTGGAGTTACATATAGTAATGTTCGCTTTGACTTAACGTTCAGTGACAAAAATGATTACAATTAAGATCTGTTAAATTAACCATAATTAATATGTAATTATCTTCATATGTATGTTGTCCTAATCCTTCATATATCTTATCTACTACATTACTGCATTCCACTTCACATCACTTCTCTTTAATTCACTTCCTTTCAAATTACTTCAAACAAAAATAAAACTATGATAATAGTATTTATAGTAAACCTATTTAAAAATTAAGTGAGGTCTCAGTTTTATGAAATCTTAACTATCGACTCATTAAAAGTCCTTTGATATCAATACACAATTCAAGCAATTAAATATCACAACTATACGTTTGATTGCATAATTTGACATGCATGACCAAAAAAACTGTGTCATCATAACAGAAGAGGAACAAGAAAGAATTACGCGCTACCAGGATTGTGTCAATTGATTTACCTGTGGATAATATGCGTCTTCTGAATAAATATCCATACTACAACTCTGATATCGCCACAACAATTTCATCAATTCACAAATATTTATAGAAATACTAGCAGAACCCGGCAGACGTTGTCTTGCCCTCTTCCATTTTTTCCACTTTCTCTCTCCCTCTCTCTTTACACTCAAACATTTACCTTTCTCTTTCTCCTTTCCCTCTTTTCCAGCTCATTTCCCACTTCTCTTTTTTTGCCTGTTCTCTTTTCCCCTATCTTTTCATCTCACTTTTATCTATCTCTTTTCTCTTTTTGCCTTTGTTTTTTCTTGCTATATTTTCCCTGTCTTTTCCCCTTCTCCTTCTTTGCCTCTCTCATTTTCCCTTTCTTTTTCTCCCTCTCGCCCTTCCCCCTGACTTCCCTGTCACTCTCTTCCCTTCTCTTTCCCCCTCCTCTTCCTTTCCTTCTCTCTGTATTTCCCTCTCCCTCTTTCCTTCTCCTCCTTTTCTCACTTTCCCCCTCACTCACCTAACTTTCCCCTTAACATTTTCCTCTTTTTTCCTTCTCTTTTCTTTCTCTCACTTTTACCGTCTTCACCTCCTTCTTTTCTTTCCACATCTCTCTCTTTCCCATTCTCTCTCTTTCCTTCTCTCTCTCTCTCTCTCTTTCCCTTTCTCTCTCTTTTCTCACTATTTTTCACCTTTCTCACTTTTCCCTCTCTCTTTTCTTCTTTCTTATCTCTTTCCTCCACTCCCTTTTCCTCTTTTAATAATTCGTTAATATACTGAAGATCTCGCACAGTCTTCTGTCTCATTCACTCGCTCACTTTTCATATTATAAGATTTTAAAAATGTTATGTTCGATTTAAAAAAAATTATTTCATACCAAAACTTGTCATGACAATGACGAACACAAAAAAAAACAAGAATTATCCAATTTGGTGCAGTCGTTCGAAATTTATGCGTTAACGTAGTACATTTTGGCTATTCATTTTTATTTTTATAGATTGATAGTGTACTTCAAGTGTCAATCTCATCCCTGCCGCATGCCCCGCTCGGCTCGACCTAGAGGTCGAAGACCAAAGAGATCGAGCGCGGAAATTAAAGAAAAAGTTTTTCTTATCCTTGTTCGACAAAATATCTTTCAATGGTTTTTAAGTTACAGATACATAATAGATATTCTGAACTTGTTTCATCATATACGCAGAAAGGGTCCTTCAGAAAAATACACAAAATATTTGACGTACAAAAAAAATGGTAAAATTTGGCGTAAAATATTTAATTAAGGGATATTTCAACCTGTTTTACAACTAATTAAGGAGGATGTAGTAGAACGTTTGAATATCTCGTGTTGGCATATAAGTAGTCAACATTAATTCAAATGCGACGCCTTACTTGGAATTCAATCATTTATTTAATTTCTTGACGCAAATTAACAGCGAAGGATATATATTTTAAACGTCCTGCGTTGAACTTTTATTATAATTTATTAATATTTATTCTGAAAAAACCGCGGGCGGGCTTCTAGAGAGAAAGGCAACAGTCTTTCGTATGACACTCTTTGGAAGGACTGAAACTGATTTGAAAATGTGAACAGTTTGAAAGACACTCGCGAGATTGCGCCAGATACCGGGAAGCGACGAGGCAGCATTTCGTATTGCCAACATTCCGAGAATCCAACGCCCTTCCAAAGAAGACGCGATGGGATCGCATTGTTCGAGGATGGAGAAGCCGAGTGGTTGCACGCCGCGCTCATGGAAAGAGCGAAGGAAATGAAAACTAGAATGTGGGTAGCGGTCTACCTTATAGTTTTTGGCGCGGAGCCTTGCTTGACACTGTATTACGTCCGAATTACAACAGAAAACGACCATTTCGCCCAGACGAGATAACACTTTTTTGAAATGTCACACTTTTGGAAATGAATTTCCTCTCAGCAAAACACTTCACCCGGCATGGTCTTCACATGAACCTTGCTGGAAAACATGCAGTCGGTAATAAGCTTGCTCAATACATCATCAACTCCAGTCCTACGCAGTCTCCTGTCAAAAAACCATCCCTTCCACCTTCCTTACGTTCTCCACCTCCCACCCTTGTTTCGAGCCCTGTTGCCTCTTCCTCTGAACCTACTCCCGTTTCTCCCATTCCCACTACCAATTCATCTACACCTGATGCCCCATCTTCCTCACAACCTGTCACTGCCGGGACACACTATAACCTTCGACCACGCACTCGAGGTAAAAATGGAGTAAATATATAGCAACTACAGTCAGATGCAGCAAAAAAACATTCGTGTAGGTACTTGCAAAAAATAAACATTCTTCACCATAATGTTCAATCCCTCTCAAATAAAACTGAGTTTATCGAGGCAGCTCTACAGAGCGATCTAAATCAAATGGATGTTCTTTGCTTTACAGAACATTGGTTATCTCCTAATGAACTAAGCATTTTCCAAATTCCAAACTTTTACCTCGCAGGCTTTTATTGCAGAGAGAGAGAGAATCGCATAAAGGTCCTACGTATGGGGGTTCCTGTATTTACGTTAGAAGTAATATTGATTCTATCCCCTTGGCGGAATTAAATGTGTATTCCATTGAAAATATTTTCGAAATTTCTGTTGTACATCTTACTTCACTAAAAGTGATAATACTTTGCATTTACAGACCTCCAACAAAGAGAACTGCAGATTATATTTTGTTCTTAGAAAACCTGGAGATAACACTTAACAAAGTCAGCAATCGCTCTTTTGAATCCATTGTTATGCGGAGATTTTAACATTGATTTTCTGGTCGAATCTTGCGAGAAAGAAAAGTTTCTCAATTTAATTAATTCCTTCAATTTAGACATTACAATTAATATACCTACACGGATCACCCAACATTCGATGAAGGCAATTGATCAAATTATAATTAACAAAACTACTACTCGATATGAAGTTGAAACCAAAGATTTAGGATACAGTGACTACGATGCACAAATTCTTACCATTATAAGAAATGCGATCACTGACACAATAAATAATACACGTATGACTAGATTGTTTACTAAAAGTAAAATTAAATTATTCATTGATTACTTGATGCAGGAGTCATGGGAAGCGGTTTATAATACTGTTGATACAAACGACAAATATAATTCTTTTTTTCAACTCTTTCAATTCATTTTAACACTTGCTTTCCTCTTCAAAAACGAAAATTAAATATTTCACGGAAAAGCAATTCTTGGATAACACAAAGAATTAGGACATCTTGTAAAAACAAGCGAATTCTTTCTTTCATTTCTAAACGTCATGACGTGTCTCAAGATTTCCTTATCTACTTTAAAAAATACAAAACATTGTTACGAAAAGTCATAAGGCAGGCTAAAATCATGAAAAACGATCAGGATATTTTGAACTCAAATAATAAAACAAAAGCAATGTGGAATATAATAAAAAATACTACCAAATCAACTAGAAACTCCGTAGAGAATGTTGTTTTAAAATATAACGACATAAATGTAAACGATCCGGCAACAGTGGCTAGTCTCTTTAACCAATACTTTTCGAGAATTGCTGCCGATCTCACTAAGGGTCTTCAGGCACAAAATTCAAAAACAGATAGTTCACCCAAAATTTTAGACACAATGTTCGTTTCCGAAACTTCTTCCTATGAAGTTCTCAAAATAATCGATAAACTAAAAAATAAATATTCGTCCGGTTTAGATGAATTCCCAGATTCTTTGTTAAAGACTTGTGCGTATGCCATTATACACCCGTTAACTCACATATTTAATGCATCTTTATGCACTGGAACGTTTTCAGATATTTTCAAAACAGCTAAAATTAAGCCGCTCTTCAAAAAAGGCAACAAAAATGAAATTCAAAATTATCGGCCCATTTCTCTTCTATCAGTTTTTTCAAAAATATTAGAGAGACTTTTTTACGTACGAATGGAAACCTTTCTCACTAAACACGACGCCCTTTCAGATTGCCAACATGGATTTAGAAAATCAAAATCAACGGAAACAGCTATATTTTCTTTTCTTAAAGATGTCGCCTCATCATTAGATCAAAACGAGGCACCTATTGGATTATTTTTAGATCTCTCAAAAGCTTTTGACATCATTGATCATGACATTTTACTTTCAAAATTACCTTCATATGGAATCCGTGGTATTGCTCTAGATTGGTTATGTTCGTACCTTAAACAACGATCTCAGAAAGTTGAAATACCTTACTGGAATGATGGAACATTACGTACGCACCTTTCCGACTCTTTGCCCGTTGCATGTGGAGTCCCTCAAGGATCGATTTTAGGCCCTATTCTGTTCCTACTTTACGTAAACGATATGCCCTCGACGATTCGAAACGGAAGAACGGTTCTCTTTGCGGATGATACGAACATCGTTTGCAATAAAGAAACCGTAAATAGTACAATATCAGATGTTTCAAATTGGTTCCGAAATAACAAATTAATCGTAAAAGAAAAGAAAACGGTTTTAATGCCGTTTTCCGTTTCAAATAAACAATTCTGTGCTCCATTGAAAATGAACGGTGTACCATTGACTCATGTTATTAATGCAACAAAATTTTTAGGTCTCTCAATTCAGTCAAACCTTAAATGGAACGTCCATTTAAATGAATTGAACACAAAAATTAAGTTCATTATGCTACGCGTTCAGAATTCTTGCAAATTCAGTCAGCCTCACTGCTCGTTGTGTATACTTCGCGAATGTTCATTCCCGCCTGAGATATGGCATAATATTCTGGGAAATACATCTTATAGCTCCCAGACTTTTTAGATTACAAAACGAATTGTACGAATAATAACCAAATCCCACCCACGTGATTCATGTGCTTCCTCTTCATTAATCTAGAATTTTACCATTACTGTGTTCTTTTATTTACGAATCAGTGGTTTTTGTAAAAAATGACTTGCTTAAGGGCGGGAATATATTTGTGAAATGCCGAAGTCTATTACTATAACACTCGACGTAGAAATCATATTCATCAGGTGACAGCATCAACAGCTCATTACAAAAAATTCACATACAATACATGTACATTATTTTACAACACTTTGCCAGATGACATTAAACGATTAAATTCAATAGAAAAGTTTAAATCCCAAGTGAAATCGTTTCTGCTGCATAACTGTTTCTATACAATTAGACTATACTGAGCATCACAAGAAAAATAACATTAATTTTAACAATGATACATAATGCATTATTTACCATTTGGACTGTATAAATGAGTATAAACAACCTGTAACAACTATTGTACTACAGCTTCCGGGTCAATGACCCTCATCTCGATCAGGTTTTTCGTCCAGTTTCCCTGATCCATTGAGCAAATGCTGAGATGGCCCTTGTTTTGCTTCTGGACATAAATGTAACTTCATTTTCTGTGCACGTCTTCTAGAATTCAGTGGAAAATACAATTATTCAAATTATCGTTTCCATGTTGTCGCGGCAGGAAGTAATAAGAGCCAAAATTTATTGCTTATTTATCCTTGAAAATAGATTTTATTACATGGGAGTTTTTTGTTTTTTTTCTCCCTTTCAAAATTTATTGCTTATTTATCCTTGAAAATCGATTTTATTACATGGGAGTTTTTTTGTTTGTTTTTTCTCCCTTTCAAAATTCAAAACTTAAGTAGTATATGATTTAGTGTAGGGATCACAGAATTTTGAAAATGTGCACACAATTCACTTTTCCCCATAGTCCGTCATACGCAGTTTTTAACTGTTTTTTGACGTAAATAAATAAACTCTCTTCCTATCATACGATATCTGATGAACGTTCTATCAGAAGCTAGCAGTCATTCCTCCAAACAACCATACAAAATTTGTAACAATTCCTTTAGAAAATTCAGTTCTGTTATTCAGTCATTTCATCTTGGGTAAACAACTATTCTTCTGAGCTCGAAGTTTCATCACAGTCCACAGAAAGATGATGTCGATTATGCTGATCACAATTGCAGGGTGAGCACAATTGCAGGTACAGGGGCAGTAGGTCGATGTGGTGCAGATGTAATGGCTGATTTCAAAGTCGGACAAACTATACTTAGGATACCTTCATATCTTCTTATGTTTCTCAACATGCATCACAAAAATAAAACAATCAGTCAAGTTGTCAAAAATTTCTTCCGGGCTGAAGGGCCGTGGTCCATTGGAAAACATATTTCCAGACGTTTCGTCCGCAACTACAGCAGACATCCTCAGTGGCGATGTGGTCTCGGACGAAGAATCCTCTTTGAAGGTTCCCCGGTGACTGACAAACTGTTCAACCCGGAAGAAATCTTTGACTACAACTCCGGCCGTGAAAGCCTACATTGTTTTATTAATCAGTCAAGTTGTTGGTTTGCACTCGCCGCATCATAGGAATTCGCAAAGGTGAAGACTACCCTGTGTCCATATTCTTAAGCTCTTAATACACGTAAGACATTGGCTGTGAAGCAGATCTTAGCCCTAGTCTCGTAACTTGATTCCGAAATCGCAAGGTACGGTCTTCTGACGAAAGAATTTATAATTTATCTTCCGATTTTCAAAAAATATGAGCTCCAAAATAAAAATGTAGAATTTACACATACTCGTCTTGAGCTCGCAATTTGCAGACTTGTTTCAAATGCACTTACGACTACATATCAAACGCACACTTACAAAAAGCACAAACGAACCCAGTTCGTTTGCAGTCCTTCCATGCGAACATAGACATCGAGAAATAACGATCTTCTCTCAACTGACAGTTTTCGATTTCTCTCTTGCCTCTCAAAAATCTACCCCGAATTCTGTTAGGCGTGAAACATAAAAGTATTTTTTTCTGTGAGTGTTAGAACAAATATTATAACCTATTTACAAATAGCTGTAAAAAGTCATAAGAAACACCAATTTTCGTGAAAACCTCCAAAATTATTTTCTATATTTATCTCGGTTACTCCCACTTTTGTGTTTTATAGAGTCAAAATCATTTGGTAGCATTTACACATTTCGTTACATGCGAAACACTTTTGTACAATAATCTCTTCTTTAGGATCTATCACATTAAAGTTTGTCCAATAAACACAATCACGCAAATGAGTGAGACATTGCGCGATGTTTTTCTTCAAACAGAGAAGGAGAGGGGAAGAACGCGGGGCGAATAAAAGACCACACACCAGCAGTCATGTGCCCATCAGCTGTAGGGGCAGTCTTGATTGCAAATATTATTTATCACCTACTTCTCAATACCCTTGCAGACGAGAAGTCAGGTTGGTGTTGTCACACAGTAGAGCGTCAATAATTCGAACGTGAAAAACACGGACCGTCGATAATCCGGATTACATTCTGGCGAAAAAAATCGCACGAAGTGAATACGGTGTATATAGGTTTGTTCAAAAACATCGACGCGATTTTTATTTTTTCTGTGCATAGAAAGATAAAATGTTTTTCTGCATAATGGTTTGATTTATCCGCTCCACTTCTCAAGCCATCAGAATGAATTATGAACACATTTGGCAAGTGGTTGTATGCTGAAGACGTCTATTTTATTGGTTAATTTCGACAATCCCGACAATTTGATAATCCGGAAGGAACTCGTTCCAATTACTTCTTATCACTGAGGTGCTACTATATTTAGAATAGTACAGCTACGCGGGGGTAGGAAACAGATGGCTTCTTGAGTACCGTGCGGAATCTGAGCCCGCGCGCGCGTAATTGTGATACTGTCAATGGTGCGCGCGGTGGAGGGATAAAAAGCCTAGGAAGATACTTTGTTGGATTCAAAATACGAAAGAACTTCCAATCGCGAACAATATTCGTTGTATAATTACCCATTTTCAAGTTATGGAACCGGGAGCTGTAGCTCAGTACATCAACTGATGTCACTGCAGCGCCTCTGACCGGGAGGTCCTAGGTTTGAGTCCTGACGGCGGCAGGATTTTCGACACTAGCTTTTCAGATAGGTCGAATTCAGTCACTGTCTGGAGAAGAATTCTGGCGTCCGGCAGCTCTGATCTGTAGTTTTCCGTGGTTTCTCCGATCAACACCAGGCGAATGCCGGAGCAGTACCCGAACAAACGGGCCACGGACCGCGCGCGATCTATCCTTCCTCTTTCTTGTTCTATCCTCTCCCCTTACACACACACTTACACTAACATGCACTACACTACAACAAATTCCGGGAGACCGGTCGGGAGCTTAGAGCTTGTCCCGGCTGGGGCGGTGCCCCGCTGGTGGGAAAGTTCTGGTTGGGGGGAAACCCCACTAGCCGACGGTAGGTCGGCGCCGGATCTCGCCAACCAGCGGGGAAAGATCGTCGCCATCTCTCGAGAAAAAACATGCACTACACTAACGGGACTAATGACCGAAGCAGTTGACGCGCCCAGAAACACGAAAAAATCAATCAATCAAATTATGGAATAAAATAATAAATATTACGGGCGAATCAATTATGCCTATACAAGGAAAACAGTCTCAAGAAATTAGAACTGACTGACAGGAAGAAGCTTTAAAGCAGGGCCGTGAGACCAACGACCACGCAAATGGGTTGGCAAAAGTTTGGGGCACGCGGCGATGTCAGCTTAGCGAAGTCACTCGTGTCACAGGCGCGAAGCAGGGGTGAGAAAACTTCCTGCGAACGCGGCGAGTTGGGTCAAACAAACAGGTTGGTTTATCATAAATTTAAATTTTACCAACTTTTAATGGAAATTGAGATGTGACAAGAAATTGCATTTATACAAACATTGATCACTACACCAAGGAAACATTAACGCACATTTCTACTTAGAGAATGCAGTTTTTCGAGAATTATTAACACTAATTACAAGTAACTCAAATGAATATTTTTAAGAAAATAAATATAAACCAAAATATATATAAATCAAGACCAGTATTATATAACAATTTCAGAAAGAAAACTTGCACTGTTATTGAAAATAAACACGAAATACGAAAATAAAAAAAGGAATAAGAAATACAATGCGTTAAAATACACCGAGTAAAAGCACATCAGAAATTATTTGATGATGAGTAATGATGAATAGGAATCGGAAAAATACGTAGTACGAAAGTCAAAATAAGTACATAAATGTATAATAAAAATAGTGAGAATATGTAATAAATATATTAAGTCGGATATATTATGTAATATTAAAATACACCAATTAAAGAACACATTTACCTAATTCAAAATTATATTTATCACAAATTTCCTCAAAAAAAAATACAAACGTTTTAAAAATCATTTGGAAAGTGCACATGTTGGTGCAATTTTTGCCCCATACAACTTTCCCGTCAGTAATGAAAGCTTTATTTATTGCTATCCAGGACCATAGTTCAGCACGCTAGACTAGAGGCAATTGACGCCGTCGTACAAACTGGTTGTATCTGCGACCAGTAAACAATCACTGCAGTGTCCCCCGGACATTTTTCAAAATTTTCTCAAAAACGGCTCCAATTTTTTTCTTTAAATTTCTTGTAAGAATAGAGTAAAATACATTTATAAAGACGTCATAGGTCAAAATTTCACGGTTAACTCTGAATTTTCGAAAAATGCAAATGCATGATTTTTTCCAGCGTGATCCTACAACTACAAAAATAAAGATGGAGATTCCTCCTTCAAATGAAATTTGTTGTCCATAAGTAGTTCTTTTATTAAGGTCACGTACATGTTTTCAAATTTTAGTAGTTTTTGAGCAAGATTGCGTGAAATACGTGCAATTTTAAAATATTACAAAAGCAAGATTTTCTCGAAAACGGCCCCAATTTTTCGCATCTGATACTCACATTGCCATTTAATTTTAATGTGTAACAAATCCAACTTTTAAACATAAAAAATATTGTAGGGGATATTAGGCTAGTTGGCACTTAGGTTTTCATTGGTTACAGAGCTTCCAAAAGCCCCTTTGTGTCACGTCCATTGCGACTTAACAAACGTCCGTAGTAGTCTCAGTATGAACAGTGCAATTGTGGTTGAACCGTGATCTCAAACGTGTTTTAGAGCTTCAAGAGTAATATTTTCATAGCTAATTGATTATCGTCTGTAATACTGGAATCAAAAGATTCGCCTTTTTCTCTTTTCAAATGAAACCTTCAGTCTAGCTCTTGAGTTTCGTGTATCAGTGTTTCATTTTTGAGTCCGTTTTCACCTCTACAGCCATCTTTAATAAAAACTAGTAATGCTAAAACAGCACGGACATTCTCGCCCGTATTTTATGCTAAATTGTGCGAAAAGTACTCAAATTTCCGAAAAATTGTACATGTTCTTATTTCAAAATCTATCTTTTAAGAACATATTTTATTAAAGGGAAAAATCTGTATCTTCATAATTGTAGTCGTAGGAAGAAGTCGAAAAATTTTCGAATATTTGCAATTTTCGAAAAATCAGTTTTCCACAAACATACGCTCTGCACCGTTCTCTTAAACGTCCTTTACACTATAGACAAACAAATTGTAATATAAAACGATGAAGATATATTTTGAAAAATTGGAAAATGTCACAGGGGTTTTATATAAAGAAATCCTCAAAACTAAAAATTTCAGTTTCAAATTCAAGGGGCTGTGACATCAGACAGATCGATTGCGGAATATGAATTTTGAAGGAAATAGGCTGAACGGTTTAGCCGCTATCATTGTTCACAGACGGACAGTCGTTTTCCCGTCATTCGATTTGTCGCTATGAAGGACTCACAAGACATGGATTCTTGTTACATCACATGTTAGAATTTTTTTAAAATAAATTTAGAAACTCTAATTTATCCCCTTTTTCCCTACCAGAGCCTTGTAATAAAAGATTTTCGGCTGAATATTAGCCGTTTCTTCGCGCAGTATTATATAACATTCAACTCCGTAGAAAGTAAAAATCCCGTTCGAAATTGGTTGGCACTTTTCAATTTGAGTGGGTTGGTATAATGTCAACCATATTAAATATATTTAAGGAGGACCAAAAAGAGATAATTAATCAAGGATTATTTATATGTATATAAATATGGGAAATACAATTGTGGGATTAAATCGATTGCGGAATATATTTCGTACCCAGGTGATTAGATGATTGTTCTCGGTCGGGAGTTAATGAGAATAACTCTGGTGGGAGAACAAGGGGTAAGATTATCATACCCATTATTTCCCCGCTGGAGGAGAAAATGGAGTAATTACACACTGGTTGAACTGAATCACTTTAATTACAGGATTGCTTAACATTCACATATCCAGGTGTCCAGAATTACGCGCAACAAATTGAAATCACGAGTTGGATGATCGCAAACAACGACCTAATTAATTATTTCCAAATTCGACACGCTAAATTGTAAGTAACACAGTTTTTGCAATTGCTCGTGTATAAGGCTTGTACGTAAACTCACGTAAATACATTTCACAAGAGGCTGTCCCCCCTTACTGCACTTGGACACTTTAAAGCAGGCATGTCAAGGGCAAGCAATGTCGCAGGCCAGGTAATAAGATTACTAGAGCTCGTGAGCACTGCGCCCAGAGAAATTGGCGTGAGATTTTAAAAAAAGGGTTGCACAAATGCTACGGAATGACGGTACGTCGCTGGATATCTGGTCTATGACAGTCTTTGGTGAAAGTTACTTGACAGTTATCGTCACAAATTGAGCTATATTAATTATTATTGTCTCTTTAAGGCAAATAAATAATCCATTAAACTGAAATAACACATCTGTCCGGTTTCAGATTTTCAATTGAGAGTAAAATTAAAAACTCTGAATCAAAAAAATCTTGATTTTGTAATCCTGTTTACTTAAGAGTGGTATACGGATGTAATTATATTACTCCTACTTGAACTTTCTACGTTTAGATTAGATTTAGTAGACAAATATTCAAGTCTGTTAAAAGCGCTGTCCGTCCGTAAGCGACAATTGTTAACGTATAGAGGGATGTTAATTTATTTAACATTATTGCTAAATACAATAAATAACTGAACGATTTAATAACACAACACAAAACGAAAAGAAGAAAAGAATTCGCCATTCAAACATATTCTGACCACTTAGCAAAGATGTATATACAAGGAAGAATTTACTAAGAAAATAAACATCAAATAGTAATAAGAAGTGAAGAATATAAACATAATACAATTCGCAGTTATTTGATAGAAAATATTTGGCAAGCATATTTTCATATGAAGTATTCACTGTCTGAAACCGTTCCAGCTTGCGCATGTACACCCCTTTCTGGATTTGAAGGGCAAAAGCGTGCGGCGTCAGGGGAAGTTTTCGTGCCTGCAAGAGCGCCGGGCTCCTTAGGCGGGCATGTAGTTCATGCGAGTGCGCTTTGACGTGCCTGGTTTAAAGGGTTCGGGAAGTAGAAATCATTTAGGCATCGGCTGCGCAGCGAAATATTTGTTCTTTCTTTTTCTGGTCTCTGGACCACTGGCTACGGGCCCTGGAAATGGTCGCTGCAGGAAAAGCCTTTCTTCTGCAAGATCGCGGAAAACTGAAGCCCAGCCTTAGCCACTGCCCATGGATGATGGATTAAAGAAAGGTCCATATAAGCAAGGCAAAAACAATACATTCGTGCATGAATGCATGAGACGTTCAATCGCATCATACACAAACATTTTACTGACACAAATATCGTTCAATGAGTCCCCGAAGCAGGTTACATTGCAAGGTCACGGGTTGCGATGTGTCTTTGCAAATAGCAGACTCGTGTATAGACGCGACAACTTTGTGTGCGTCGAATGGGGGTCATATTCACACGCTTCTTCTCGATTAGGATAATATGTACCAACGTCAACACTAGAGCGTTTACCAGTTTATTACCACGCCCAAGTGTTGACGACGGTCAAGATGAGCCAACCTACCACAATTGTTGGATTTATTGGCACAAGCCATGGGATTGTTAGAACTAACCTAGGGTAGGTTGGCATTCTACTTCAGTGACAGTGGGTAGCAATATTCATGAAAAAAACGAATCCGTTTTTAGATGTTTTATTTAAGCAAATAAATGCAAACAAGAAAGTAAGTTATTTAAAAGCAATCTTTTACCTATTTTACATTAAATGCTTCTTGTAGTTTTTGCAACATTCAGTAGGCCAAGGAGAACTTAAACTTTCTAGAAAATAATAAGCCAAGCTGGAGGCTTATGCTACAAAGACAGTAAAATAAAGCTCTAAAAATAAATAAATAATAACCCTTTAGCAAACTGAACATCCCCGATTCATTATAAAAAATAGAGCCTATTTATGTCCACTAAATAGAAGACGTGCTTACTGTAAGAATAACTCACCAACCCAGAGAGAGGAATCTAGTGATTATATGTGAATACGAATACCAAATTTCATCCCCATGTTTGGCCAACTCCATAATTTCCGTCTTTTATCCATTGCATTAACCACAATATTCTCTGTATGAAGCCGAGAGAATATTCCAGGATAGCGCATTCCGCTGTATGCGACAAAAACGAAATCGTCTGTTGAGAAATTTGACTGGTCGACTTGAATAAGATTCGACCTCTTTGTTTGTGGTGAATCATGGGTGTGACCTTCCTGCAAACCATGAGGAATTTACACCGCTGCTACCAAACCCTGCTGCTGTTGAATTTTGATGGAAAGTTGGTTTGGACGTCATTGTCTTCAAAATATACTCTGGAAGTTGATACAACCACATCAGCAGTGAATCCTGAAAAGATTCAAAAGAATTGAAGAGGTAAAAGGTAATCAAACTTGCTCGTACTCTGCAAGTTGCCCCATTCTTCAGTTTCGAGTCCTCTATGTTATTATTATTCACTTGAATTGAAACTGATAATGCGTTTCGTTTTTCTCTACGGCTTTTTCCTTGACACCTTTGGTACGCTATCTTTTTGGAATGTATTCCTCACAGGAGTGTCGGGCAGAATTTCAGATTTTATTCTCCTTCGGATCCTTCTCGCCTCTTTTATGTCTGGTGCCATTGATAGTGGTAGATCTCATTCTGAAGATATGCAAGAGCCACCAGTGCTTTAGGGTTGCGCAGATACGATTAAGTTCATTATATTATACATTGAGAATTCTCTCAAATTGTCAGCCTTCATGCAGCTCATGGTATGAATATTACGAATGTAGTACATAATCTGAAATATGACATAATATTCTGGGGAGAAACATTTTATAGTACCCTAGGAATAGAGAACCTACAGGACTTTAGATTGCAGAAAAGTATACGAATAATAAAAAAATGGCATGCAAGAGATTCCTGAAAGACTCTTCAATGAGAATGGAATTTATTCATGGAATTTTACTATTAGTTTGCCTATTTATTTACGAATATGTAGTTTTTGAGTGGGTTTTTCATGGGTGAGAACATATTGTCAGGCAAGACATTTATATTTGCAACAAATGGCGTACGAATCATGTTCACCAGGTGCCGCTATCAACAACTGACTATAAGAAATCCCCATATAATATATTTACATTAGTTTACGACACTTTGGCAGAAGACACTAAACAATTAAAATCAATAAAAAGATTAATTAAAATCAATACAAAAATAAAGACAAATTTTTCTCCTGCATTATAGTTTCTGTACAATTAGAGACTATATTGCGTATCAAAGAAAAGTAATATTTATTTTAACAATAATATTTAATTAGTTCACATCTGTACTGCATAATTTTTTAAAGGACTTAAATATACATGTAACAAGTTAGCTTCTAGGTCAATGACTCCCATCTCGTTCAAGTTTTTCGTCTAGTTTCCTCGATTTTGACGAAATTCTGAGATGACCCCTTGGATTACTTCTGGACATAATTCTAATTGGCTATGAGCATGTTTCGTTGTTCTTTCCCTTTGCTAGATGTGGAAGAATTAAAACCGGTGGTGTTTGTTAACAATACTATAAACGAACTACAGATAAGGTAAACGAACAACAAATCTAATAAACTGTAGTTCGTTTACCTTCGCAAATACACTTTCTGCAACACATGAGCGAACATTTCAACTTTTTAAACGATGCTAAATGTACTTTGTTGTTACTTTTATACATTCTTGTTTATACATGTTTAGTAAGTGGGTGGAGAAGAAATTCTGGATCTCAAGAAAATGTGCGCAGGACTTATCTCCCATACTTCACAGAGTTTTCGCTGTTCTTTGAGGAAAATAAATCCAGTGAAATTAAAGTCTTTGGCACAGAGGTATGCACCTAGGAACAATTACATCGCTGAATTAATAATATACGTCAACTGGTATTTACGTGTTTAAGTAATTTGTTAAGTAATATATTAAATTATGAAAACAACGAAACGAAATATGATTCAATAGGTATAACTATCTACAATATTTAAATGTAAAATAATCAATATAAAGCATATTTATGAAGTTCAAACTTACAAAAGAACACAGAAAAATAATTTTAAAATCTTAAATGCAAACTGATCACGAGAAACGATAGCATTTTAATTTGTTTAAGTCAGCATAGTTCCTGACACAAAAAGAAGTTACAGAAAACTACCATTTTTAAAATATATTCGATTTATGTACATTTGGGATACTTTTGGATTAAGGTAATAAAATATAGTGAACAAATGTTGTAATTGTATTTGTGATATTATGATGCTGACATTGAAGTTTACCAATTTATTTATTGTGGTTTAGTAGCTCTACCTCAACCGCTAAAATCATCGATACCCATGAATGATCTGCCAAATGGTTGATACTGACAATAATAAGCCGGATAACCCCAACGTCCTTCTGGAAAGATGACAGAGTTCTCGGGAACTTCCATTGTTTACGTAGTTCTAAACACTATTAAGTGATTGCAGTGCCTGTCGCAACACTTTAGATGGTGCAGTATTTAATATCCCACTAACGGTTTGTAGAATTCATTGGTTTATTAAAGGAGAAAATGGATGAAATGCAAGTGACTTTTCGCTATGAGCGAATTGACCGACTTCATTTGTGATGTGTGCGTAAATTTGCACTATTTTTGTTGTAATATTCTTCAAGTTTGGTTTATATCATGGTGAATGTTGAATGTAGAGGTGTGTGAGGTTGTAGGTGAGGTGTGAGAATGTAGAGGTGTGTGAGAGGTGTAGAGGTGTAGAGGTTGAGTGTAGAGGTGTGTGAGGAATGTGACATGTAGAGGTTATATTTAGAAAAGAGTTTACGTGTTGGCTGTAATAGTGTTATGAAGTTTGACATCCTTTTCGAAGGACGTTGGGACTATGTGACAACTTTACTTTTGCAGAAAGCGCTTGCTTCTCCATGAGTTAGTAGACATAATTGAAACTCATGACAATGAATTACTTGAAAGTGTTGTTATTACACTACAGCCTCCACTCAATGCAAATGATATCACCGATGAAGATTCGAAATATGCAAATCCCAAAAACCTACTTGCTATCTAACTGTAACCGAAGGTAATTGGGACGAATTGTGATAGTTGCAGCGTTGTGTAGGAATATTTTGTCAGCAACTTGTGTTGACAAAGCAGCAACTACGTGAAATTCAAAGTCAGAGTACAAGTTTTTTTTAGTTCCTTTCGCCCTCAATTCAACTTAAGTTGACCACAAATAATTCTCCTACACCTATCCAATCGAAGACACGTAAAGATCTTGCTTCCCATACGAAAACAAAGAAGATTGTTAACAGATGGAAAAAGAAAGGCTTGGCTGCTTCTAAGATTAAATGGCATTTGGTGCATTTAGCAGTCCAAGAAACAAAAACTCCACTCATTTACCTCAGATACTTTTTGAACAATGATGTTATAAAAGTGATAACGGTATACGAATCACTAAGTTGCGTAGAAAAACAAGTTGAGGACCGCACTAAGAATGAAATACTTTGACTGCTTAATGGATATGTTGGCATTCTATTTTGGATGAAATGGGTGCAAACATTTCATCAAAGGTAAACCAATACGTCATGGTTTTAAATTTTGGCGAGGCGATACTACTGATGGTTACCTTCTATGGTTGGGACTTTATCAGGGAGCTGGTACTTGCAGTACCAAGACAAAGGCATGGCTACGGTGTTGTAATGACATACACTGATCAGTTACTATCAGAAGTACCTTACTGTTTATTCTTCAACAATCTATTCACAAGTGTTCAGATATTGCATGACGTGAAGACGAGAGGAGACCAAGCTAGTGCAACAATTAGAGGAATTAGAATAGAAGATTGTTCTTAGACTTCAACTGATCGTTTCAAGAAAGAAAAGGGAGGAACATATGGACATTTTTCTGATGGAGAAGTTGGAATATCTATTGTGACTTGGAACGACAACGTGACTGTTGCCACAAATTTCGACCTAGTTCACCCCTTGCGGCATGTTGTGCGCTTTTCTAGAGAAAAGAAGAGCAAAATACATGTCCTACAGCCACGTGTAATACATGCCTGCAACAGTCATATGGGAGGAATAGAATATGCTGATCAGAACATCTCATTGTATTGCACATCGATAAGGGGAGAAAATGGTACTTCCCCCTTATTGTCCATTTATTTAATGTTTCTGAGCAGAATGCCTGGAATTTGTGCAGGCGTGAAGGACTATTAGATCACCGGAGATTTCGTCCCAATATTGCAATCCATTCTTGAAACATAAAAGCGAATAAGCTTTTCTAGAGGAAGATCATCCCAGATCATCACAAAAGACAAAATAATTCTGGATATGATGGAAAAAACCGTTACGTTGCAGACACGGATTTGTGGACAAGTGGACGGAAGAAGTGGGAAAGAGAAACAATTACATTGCAAATCACTCCCCAAGAAAACAACGACTATGTGTTTGAAATGTGATCATCCCACTCATGTGTCATGTTTCTTAAAATATCACACACGTTAAGTGTATTTTTATGTAAGAATAATAATTTTTTCCACAATTCAAACTAACGTTTTTTTTTATGTCATGTGTTTCCAATGTCTTTCTGGTATGATAGCTCATTTCTAGGAATCTAGGAGTGTGACAATGGTGAAATATGTTTTATTCAATCATGTTCAATACATATAATAGCCTGCAAATCTTGAAATTTACAAAACAGCAAAAAAATGTTGGGACTATCTGAAAAATGAGGTTAATGATAATGGAATGGTGGAACGAGAGGTATGAGAAACGAGAGTAGTTCCTGGAAACCTGCCGAGCACATTTCACAAGGATTGGCCAGCGTTCAAACCCAGGCTTCAACAATTCATAGGAATGCGCCAGCTATTACAATACAAGCCTCCATCTCTTGTACTCTTCACATTCACTGTATCGTTGAGCGTTTGATAGCAACAGGACATAATCCTAGAACATCCCCCTTAACGCGGGCCTGAAGAAAGGATAACAAGTTGCCGTCAGGAGCTGCGCTATCCGGTGGACTTTGACCCCAATTACTGGCAGGGGCAGAGACGTCGATGCGGACGGCTCCGCTGTTTTGAGACGAACTTCAACGCAACGCTTCAACTTCAGCGGGGCAACGCAGCAGGGCTTCGCCTGGGGAGCTGCAGGCAACTGAGAACAGGGAAAGGTCGTGGAAGGGGCAGAGGCAGGTGGAGGCTTGGGAAACTGGAAGAATTCTGAGGACATCGGAGAATAAAATGAGTTCTGTCGCGCTGAGAAACGTCACACGAATACTTGGTCAGAAGGAAAGTAAGTGGGCAGTGAGGCTGTGGGATTTTGTGGGACCTTGGGAAGTACCACTGTGTATATGAAAGTATTGTTGGGATATGAAATGAGTTTGGGGACAGTAGAATATTATGTTTTTTTCAGTAACGCTGTGAAGTAGGGAGAGAAGTATTTCCCGTACGTTGTTTTTCTAGTGGATGTAGAAAGCACTGAGGGATATTCAGAGCCTTGGTAGGATAGCAGACGGCGTTCGAAAGCTTTGGGGTACGTTTAGGTGTGTTTGGGAGGTTTGGAGGGGATGGAGGCACTGATTGATTTGGGGCCATGCTGGGGACGTTGGAGGGTTTTGAGGAAGTTGGAGACCTTAGGAACGTAGTAGGTTGGGATATGACAGATGTCCTACAATCCATTCAAGAATCGTTAAGAATGGTGATGGAAGATATTCGAGTTCTGTTAGGAGGCATAAGTTGATGGGTGGTGCTCGGGTCACGGAGGGGTGATGTTGAGCGTTAGGTGGGGAGGATGGAGAGAGATGGTGCATCGAGGACTTCCAAGGGCTCGGGAAATTCAGAACCTTCAAGGCGTTTGGCCAGCGTCGGGAGCGTCCGGAGAATTGTAGTGCTCACGGGGCGGGAGGGAAGTGCAGGGCCTGCGGGGGTGGGGGTGGAGGCGGAGGGGCGCCCTGCCCACCGGGGCGCTGCACGCCCAGCATTGCCGAGTGTCCCCTTCGGCCACAGAGTAAATATTTTAAGAGGCTCGCGTGGGTTGGGCGTTGAGGTGGCTGCACCGCCGCTCGCCCGCGCTCTCCCATTCGGCGGCGCCCTTCGTCGCACACAGACGCCCTGCTACTGCTTCAGCGGCTGCCAATTCTGGCGACGGACGGCATTGCTACTAAGGGACTGGATGCGGCATAACCGTCAAAAAGAAGGACGTGTCTCAAGCCACTATTACTGGCAAAATATACGCACTTGAATACAACAGTTGAAGTTTAGGTGGCCTGAAACGTATATATACCGCTGTAATAAATATCGATAAGATATTTTTCTATGTTTTTTTTCAGAAATCGTTCCGAAATGTCCAGCCCAGTTAGCAGTAATAATTATGCGGCACGGAAATGCCGTATTCGCTCTCTTTGCCTCAGCTACAGCTCTTACTGTATTACTACTTCACTTGTCTACATTTCACGCCTTTTTCTTATCGCACAGCCTTTCCATTATCTTCTAATGTCTTTGAACGCTTTTTATTTCTTGAACTTTTTACTTGTCGAAATATGGTGTGGAAACACACTTTTTTGGAGACTAATGCATGCGTTTTTCCATGGGCAACACTAGTGTCTGAATTGTAAACAATATTTTATGATTATTTTTGGATCGAGCTGGTCCTAATCAAGATCCGACGAATTTCAAACAGATAAGTAATATTAATGGTACTTCTTTACACAAAGGCACTAGGATATTTTCACAACTTTCTCGAAACAGCTACTAATTTTTAACGTTAATTATTCGAACGAATAGAGCGAAGAGTGTTCATAAAAATGGTACAGATTGAATTTTCATACAAAATTTTCGAAAATTGCATTACTTCAAACATTTTTAATCCCCCTCCTCCTATCACTTCGTTATTGAAGATATAGAATTTTTCCTAATGAAATCTGTTTTTCAAAATGTCTATAAATTACGTCGTGTACAGTATTTTTCGGAATGTTCTTTTTTTTGCAACATTGTGATAAAATCGTTACAATATAAAACGAATAGACACCATTATTTAAAAAAAAGACTCAATTTTTTCTTTACAACTTTAGCTCGAAGAAAGCAAAAAAGCGCTAATAAATAAGGTTTACGTCAAATTTTCGAAAATTCCGAAAATGCAACTTTTGGCGAATTTGTCCACCTTCAATGTTTAAGCTAAATATTTCTTTCGTAAAGAAATTCATGCCGACCTGGATGGCCGAGGTGGCTAAGAGCGAGTACCGACTCAGCGCTTCGGTCCGAAGGGCCGCGGGTTGGAGTCCTGCCTGTTTGGCTGTTTGTCCCTTGACTTTGTGTGTGTTGTCGCGGAGGGCGTAAAGGGCAACCGGCTGTCGGCTGGATAAAAGCCCTAGGAAAAAAAGAAATGCATGCCTTAATGTATAACCTTTAAATAATTTTGTTCCCTTTTTAAAAAAAAATAGCAGTTTGCGCGTTACCGTGAACGAACTTTTGACACTTTTACATACGCAAGCTTCCTCAAACATATTTTTTGAGAAAATGGCTTATGAGCGCTTCTGAAAATGCGGAATTTTGAGCTCATTTTAACAAAAAATGTAGAGTTTTCGAGAAACTTTATTTGACATTATTTAAAGCACATGTACTCATAAGGACAATAACGGGAACAAATCGCCTTCAATGCAAATATTACCGACGTGGGAGATAATTAAAAAAAAACAACAACAAAAGAATAGAGCAATGTGGTGTTTGTCATCATATAGGGTTCGTTTGGCACTAACCCTATGAAATATTTCAAGACAAAATTTGGAGCCGTTTTTGAGAAAATCTTGTTTTTATTATTTTTTAAAACTTCAAATATTGCACGCATTATTGCAGAAAAAGTACTACAATTTTCAAAAATCTACACGACCTTAATGAAAAACTATTTATGGACAACAAATTTTATTTGTAGGAAAAAAAATTTATTTGTAGGAAAAATTTTATTTGTAGTTGTAGGGAGACGCCGAAGAAAATTCAAACTTTTGCAATTTTCGAGAATTCGGAGTTAACCATGAAATTAGAACTTGTGCCACCTTCATAAGTGTATTTTGCTTTATTCTTATAAGAAAATTAAAGAACAAATTGGGAGCCGTATTTGAGATAATTTTGAAAATATTTATATTGATGGAGGGGCTTCATCTAAAGCACCCCCAAATTTTGAGGAACGTTTTTCAAAATTTCAATGCTTTATCAAGAGCCAGATCAACAGGTGTTCATAGACGGATGGAGAGACAAACAGACGAACGGACGGACGGACGGATCGACGCACGGACAGACGGACGGACAGACGGACGGACAGACGGACGGACAGACGGACAGACGGACGGACAGACGGACGGACAGACGGACAGACGGACGGACGGACAGACGGACGGACAGACGGACGGACAGACGGACGGACAGACGGACGGACAGACGGACAGACAGAGGGACGGACAGACGGACGGACAGACGGACGGACAGACGGACAGACAGAGGGACGGACAGACGGACGGACAGACGGACAGTGTTAAATTTAGAAACTGTGCTTCATCAAGATTCAGCAGAGAAGCCAGCCCATCCATCATTTGAAGAACGAAACATTGTAAAATTTATACATAGGGCTTAGTTTTGAAATTTAAGTTTAAGGACTGAATGTAATTAATTTTTTAAGTACTTATAAATTAAGATCTGGTGGCTAAAAGCCCAAACTTGTAATTCTATGTCCATAGAAAAGTGTAAACAATGTTATATGATGGTACTGTTGGTTGTAAAAAGCAATTGTTTGGTGAACAGTCAAAATTAGTAATTAATGACATAAATTCTTTACTTTTGAAAACAGGTTTATGCTCATTGTAAGGAAACCAGCCATAGAAATGGCTTCTACTAACAAAATCCCAAATTTAGAACATTTTTGGGATTGATTGGTACCTTTGTTTGCCTTTTAAAAGTTTGGAAAAGCCATTTTTTAGGCAAAATAAAAATTTCTCTATGTACATGATAAGTTTCCACTAGCGACCGCTAGAGTGCACTGAACAGTAAGTGCACTGGCTACAAACGCCTGTGTATAGGCAACCTGCTAAGTGTACATGTCATGCATTTTGCCTAATAACAAGGCGCCATAGGCTATTCTTTGCAGAGGCAATGAGCATATAACTTCTTCATTATCGATTGGTACTGCGTCACGCTCCAGTGACGTCTGGTGGCAACCCGCACCCCTTTACTGAGGCTATATAAGGGGCTTTCTGTCCGGCATTTCTTGCCATTCGTCTCAGACACGTAATTAGCTACAACTTCTTGCCTGAGACGGGTGTGCCTCGGCCGTTGCCGACATGTTTTTGTGTTTTCTATTTCAGCGTCCTCATTGAAATATTAAAATTTTTGGAGTGGCTTTATGCCACACTGTGATGGAATTGGATTGATTAATTAATGCTATGTTAAGATTTAAATGTTTGTTGTAAGTTAGTATCGCCTTTTTTGTAGTGTCATTTTTTTCTTATGTATGGTTACGGTGCGAAAGCACACACTGTTTATGTATGTTTATGGTGCAGGAACTCGTGTCGAGCCTAAGCAGCGGCGATTTCCTCACAGAGCTGCGTAGGGCGTAATGGCGGCGCAGTGTCACGTATTACGAAGTCTGCACATTTTCTAATTGTTCGATTGAATGTTGCAGCACATGGCTCCACGTCTTCAGTAAGACGACATAAGCGCATTGGACCTCTGGAGCCCATACGAGACGGAGGAAGGGCCCGTACGGCAGTCGAGTCGTGGCCTACTTGTTACACTCCGTGAGCGGCTACACAAGGTCGCTCGGGTATCAAGCAGCAGTTGGCACTAAAGTGTTCAAACGGCTTTATTGAAAAAGGTGGTACTATAATTATGTTAAACGATAAGGCGATATATTATGAAATCAATGCAATTCCATCAACTACGTAAAAGTTGTAGCAATTAGAGGACGCTAATCAAGGTTGTTTTTAACATTGTTAAGAGTTATGTTGTTTTAAAGTGTAATACATTTCTTTGCAGCATATCACTCAATTTGTGTATTTTTTGTAATGAAAGGCTTCTAAATGCGAAGCCTTTTTCGTCAACCGTTTGTCGCCCTAAAATGGGTCATTAGCAAATTGAGGCTTTCGACGTAGTCAATCTGCTTAAATTCATGTATTTAAAGGCAAAGTGGCCTTCCAAGTTTTTCTAAATTTACGCTGTGATTGTTTGACGATGGTAATTCTGTTACATTACTCTTACTACACTGCTACGCAACAAAGAGGAATTTTGTTTGTTATTTGTAACTTTCCTTTATAATAAATAATAGTCATAAGTGAAGTTGGATTGTGTCTCTATAGCGTAGACCCCGTAGCTGAAACTCACTTGGGTATTATTGAACCTTGTGCCTTTTCCCTTTGAAAATAGCACCTTTACGAACGTCTGATTCCTAGGAATTTTTGTGTTAATTCCCCTCAACTCCATTGAGACCTTGCCTGGTCATAATTCTTTTTGTTGCTGTTAATTCAGCTGGCGACCGTGGCACGTTTATGTTTGGTTTGTAACGGACGAGCGGACGGACAGGCGGACGGACAGGCGGACGGACAGGCGGACGGACAGGCGGACGGACAGGCGGACGGACAGGCGGACGGACAGGCGGACTTCTGCAAATACTTCGCACTTGAAACAGCACGGCCGTGACAGTAAAGCCATCAGGGCGCGAGCTTCGGCGCCGACGCCGGGTGGCATTGTGAGCGATTCTCACGCCTCGTATTCCTGACCGCTTTTGGTGTCTGCCTGGACACCGCGTCGCCGCTGCATTCCCCCACCCTCCACGTGCCGAGGCACCGAAGTGCAGCCAACGGGCTCCTAAGACCTGCTGCCACCCCGGTCGCAAAAGGGCTGCGTACTAACTACTTCACGGTGCGTTTATTGCGTCAAAGGGCGCTGACTTCCTTGAGTGGCGACAACCGATTCACGACCACATCAATTGTGAGTAGAGAAATCACATTGTAAAGACTAGATGCGCGTAACGGAAGGGTTTGTGATAGCGTTGAAACAAAAATGTTAGAGACTAATGAAACGAAATATTAAATGGTGAAGGAAGAAGAAAAATGTTACTGTAATGCACGGGAATGGTAATTCTTTCTGTTTAGGCTAAAGTTTAAGTAGAAAGTGAAATAAATTGTAGCAGTTTGAGCAATGATTGACGAAAAAATAAGTGGACTCCCCTCAGGAACCATGTTGAACAAATTTTTGCATTTTATTGAGTAACTTATGTTGAGTACAACTGATCCCATTTTCTTTGACTATCTAATCCAGAGCGATCCAGATCCGGAAGGTAATCTATGGCTCTACCGGGAGTTATCCTGTAGAAATCTCCGGCTGATGTCAAAGAGTGGCGTCGAAGGTAAGTGGTAGTGGACACTTCGCGACTTCCTGCCGAGCACGCCTGGCGCCCAGCCCTGGCAGTATGTATCCTGAGGAAGGAATGTTACTAGATATAAATTTCTCTTTTTATCTTGAACATTTTTTGATATTTCTTCGTAAGGTAAATAAGTTATAAAAATACAACACATTTTCAACAACGAAAATAATTCGATATCTCACGAAATTAAACCTATTCTTCATAGGAAAAATTGTGATGACACTATCATCCATTATGGATATTGCCTCATTTCAAGCGAACAATTTCATTTAAAAAAGTCACATATTTCAAAAATATTTAGGTGGGATAAACTCAAATTACCATTCCCCAGAAATTTTCTTAGATACTTTGGCAGCCAAATCATGGTAGGCAGAGTTGCGAGAAGGGTTGCTTCTATAGATATACGGGTAGAAGACACTACTAGGAGTCTGGATTCGTTAATAAGGAAAACCATGGAGCCACAAAATCTTCCAGGTAAAGTGCTGTATATCTGTTAATTTGACTCGCAATTCTCTTTGAGAATCATTCTATCGCTTGTGCTGATGTCACAGGAGATTCCAGAGCAGATTTGGCTCACTTTTAGTCTGTTTGCTTCTGCGCCTGCATGCCACGCCTGGAAATCGCAAAAATACGCGGTATTGAAACCAGCAACGAGTCTGTAACATATTCCATGCATTTAATAGAAAACATGATCAGGTGCTGAATGATTACTACAAAATACATTTAATTTTGTATCCGTTCCACGGCAATGGCACATATATTTGTTGGGCCTTCATGTATACTACAACTGTAGCAAATTCATAAAAGTATCTTTTCCGTTTGAATACATATCACACTAAACACTTATCAAAACGTAACATATTCAAGTTTGTGATCGAAACTCAATGTTATATGAAAAGTATACTATCAAAATTACAAACGAAATAGAAAACTTTTTCTAGCAAAAAAATAAAAGGCTTTGTTCGTGAAGTGGCGGCAAATTGAGTCGAGTTGAGCCACAAAGAAACCTTTTTCATCGTTCCATGTTCACCCACAATGAATCGTGAAAAAAATACTAGAAATTTCAACAGAAAATGATAGTTCTATAGTTTCATTTGTTCGATATTATTTTTTGCTAGAGTATTTTTTCCAACTCCTCTTCACGAACACACGAGCAACTACAGCTTCCAAGGCCGGTAGAATTCATGATTGGCAAAGTACGGGCTGACCGTCAGGTTGTGAAGCCGCGCTGAGAGGTCCACACAATAAGCTGTCACTTCGTGGTGACGAGCCGATCGGCCACGGAATTATTGTGGGAAACCCATAATCCGCTACGAGGCAACAGAATATGTACTTGAGACTTGCATACTAACTTAAATTAAAATGCTTTATGAGACGCTTGTGTGCCTGTAGTTACGTAGCCCTGGGATTGAGAGCTCTGCCGACATACTAATTGTTTTGAAGTAAATATTTGTAGTAAATTTCGAATATTGCGCAGACCCCTGTCACGCCAAGATGCTCCCCGGCGCAGGTGCCCCCTCCCGAGCATTTCGTCAGTGCAAGTGTCCGCGCGCACTCCTTCTTGCCACAGCGCCTTTGACCGGGAGGTCCTAGGTTCGAGTCCTGACGGCGGCAGAAATTTCGACACTAGCTTTTCAGCTAGGTCGAATGCAGTCGCTGTCCAGAGAAGAATTCTAGCGGCCGGCTGCTCTGATCGGTAGTTTTCCGTGGTTTCTCCCATCAACACCAGGCTAATGCCGGAGCAGTACCCTACCAAACGGGCCACGGACCGCGCGCGATCTGTCCTTTTTCTTCCTTGTCCTATCCTCTACACTTACACTAACATGCACTACACTACCACATATTCCGGGAGACCGGTCGGGAACTTTATGGTTGTCCCGGCAGGGGCGGTGCCCCGCTGGTGGGAGAGTCCTGGTTAGGGGGAAACCCAACTAGCCGACGGTAGGTCGGCGTCGGATCTCGCCATCCAGTGGGGGAAGATCACCGCCATCTCCCGAGAGAGAAAAACATGCACTACACTAACGGGACTAATGACCGTAGTAGTTGACGAAAAAATCAATCAATGAAAAATCCTTCTCGCCACCCCGGCCACCATGTCAGACTCCCAAAGCGGCCTCCTCCGGGAGCTGCGTCAAGACGGGAGGGGCCCTCCCACCACCCCGCCTCATTCTTTGTCCCCGGCGATCTTTGGATCGAGTACCGGAACAGTCACATTAGGGATGTCGGCGGCACTTTGCCTGTTCATCCCTAAGTGCGCACCGTAAACTAATCAACGGACCGCAGACAGCGGGCACTGTCTCGCTTTCTCCGAGATTGCCATGTACCCATGGTCGCACAAAGGCGACTCATTAAAAACATAGCAAAGTAGGTCGCTAGGGAGAGGGATTGCCTAGAGCCAATCGACGAAAAAAGATTAGTAGAAGGTTCCAGAAGACGTACGTGACAGAACGCAGACATTTTTAAGTGGGGTCTGGAGAAAGCGAGGGAGCAACAGAGGATTCACGAGAAAAAACACTTGACTTGGGGACGAGAGAGAAGACATTGGAGCTAGGAACGTGAGAGAAAACACTCGAGCTAGAAACGTGAGAGAGGAGACTTGAGAGAGAAGGACTTTATAAGGCAAGACTTAGGCAACTTATGGCGGAGTCAACTATCTGCTGGCACGTAACTGACCGGTACCTGTCGGCCTAAGCAATCCGACTGTCCATCATTCATTCAATTGGATTGATTGATTGATTGATTTTTTCGTGTTTCCGGGCGCGTCAACTGCTTTGGTTATTAGTCCCATAAGTGTAGTGCATGTTTTTCTCTCTCGGGAGATGGCGGTGATCTCCCGCCGGATGGGGAGCTCCGGCGCCGACCTACCGTCGGCTAGTGGGGTTTCCCCCTAACCAAGACTCTCCCATCAACGGGGCACCGCCCCAGGCGGGACAAGCTCTATGCTCCCGACCGGTCTCCCAGAATATGTGGTAGTGTAGTGCATGTTAGTGTAAGTGTGTGTGTGTAAGGGGAGAGGATAGGACAACGAAGAGAAAGGACAGTCCGTGGCCCGTTCGGTAGGGTACTGCTCCGGCATTCGCCTGGTAGTGATCGGGGAAAGCACGGAAAACTACCGATCAGAGCAGCCGGCCGCTAGAATTCTCGTCCAGGCAGCGACTGAATTCGACCTAGCTGAAAAGCTAGTGTCGAAAATCCTGCTGCCGTCAGGACCCGAACCTAGGACTTCCCGGTCAGAGGCGCTGCAGTGACATCAGTTGATGCACTGAGCTACCGCTCCATGTGGTTACACCATATTAAATTCCATCTCAGTGTATTATTAAAGTATCTAGTAGACGTATTGCATCCCTTCCATCCAGAGAACCCAACCCTGGGGTTCTCAATGCCGGAACAGGATGGCAGGTAAGATGAACGGTCGGCGCCCACTAAACAAATCTAACGTGTGTGTCCTGGCATTCATCAATTACCGGTGCACTCCATGTGTTACGGTAAACCCCTTTCTGTAGTGACTACTCTACGGGTCATTGCAATATAGTATTAATGTAATGAACATTCAAACACTCAATTCCTGGGATGTAAATGGAAGCATCAAAACAGTATTTTTATATGAACTAAACGGATGACTTTTGTTGACGGACTTTATTCACCAACCTCGGCGTGCCTTTATTACGTTTGATAATTATATTGCATACACAAACACGCACCGAATAATCATGTTCCAAAAACTGTACTTATTATGAAATACAATAATGTGATGAGTTACACAGACAGAGGTGGCGAATGATAATTATAAAGGTGGAAAAAGGGATAGTTCTGGATGTATGAAAACAATTAATTCATTCGATTCCAATGAAATACGTTGCCTATTTGATTTTTACTCTAATGTTGTCTCATCCTGACGCTGAGCCTGATAATAAATGTTAACCGTTGGGCCTGATAATAAATGAGTCGCATTGTGATTAGTCGAGGGATGGGAGGGAGGTAGGGTGGAAAGGATGAAGAGGAGGAAAAGAAGGAAGGGAAAGGGAGAGATGTACAAAGACGGGAAGAAGAAGGGAGAGAATGGGGGAGAGCGAGTGAGGGGGATGTCTAGAGAGAGGGAGGAAAAGTGTCAAGGAGAACGTGAGAGAAGAAATAAATACGGAGAGGGAGGAAGAGAATGAGATACAGAAGACGTTTGTTAGATTCTGCTCATACACGGGCGTGTATCAATTAATTGCTCCAGGCGAGTAACTCGGAAACTATTATAAAGCATCAGCAGGGCTTTAACGGCCGGAGTCAATTTCAGAGAAAGATTCCGGGCTGGTAGGCCGTGGTCTAGTTGGCGTTCAGGGGCCAAACGTTTCGTTCACGACTACCATGGACCACCTTTTGCCGCCGGTTAGGATGTTCACCGTAGTCGTGGTCAAAACGTTTGTCCCTTCAACGCCAACTGGACCACGGCCTACCACATCGGAAACATTCTGTGATATCGGAGAATATTGTTAAGCAATTTTTTCCGGAGAAGCATTCAAAGATGTTCAAAACATTAAAGAGAAAACAGGTAAGTGGCATTTCAATAGCGACTTTAAATTTTGCATGCATTATTTACAACACTACTTCTACTTGGAAATATTTCGTTGTGAACATCAATTCTTGATACTAAACATTCTTCACAGCAACTCTTGATCTGAAACCAGAGCAATATTTATAGAAGTAGAACACATAAGAAAGAAAAAAATCTAGCAAAAATTGTTATTGTTAACTTTTACAAAACAGAAAGAACCACATACTAATTTATTAGTAACTTTTAAAAATATACAATGCGCTATTCTAGTTACAATAGGATATTAATGTGCATTGAAACAAATCAGTCCAAAATGATCACAAAATACAAAACAACTGTGTCAATCGAAGTAAAACTTTATTCTTGCCATAAAGGCTAAGGCTATCTTTTCAATCACACAATTGATCATATAATAAACTGCCACTGAACAAATTCTGGTATCATCTAGAGTTATCTCTGTATTGCACAACACAGCGTGCACCTCTCTGCAGATTATGCTGCCTTGTGCATTGACAGAACATATTATTCTGTTGCAGTGACCTTCCAAGAAGCTAGTGGCGTTAAAACTACACGTAATTTCTCGCATTATTAAAAGTCGTAAAATATTACACGAATAAATATTTCTTTATATATTAACACATCTCAGTACTCACTTGTCAAGTTCATAGAGCTAACACATTAATACACATTCCACAAAACTGTGTTCCATATAGCGAGAAAAATTATCACATGACAATGAGAAGTAATTCTAATAATTCCATACTACCAGAACATGTAAGCATTTTTATGGCGTACGTTTTAAGAGATGCCTTAGAGGATGTCAAGGGTCGAATTGGAAAACCATAAACTTGTTACAATGATACCGAGGTTATAATATGTTAGGTTGCCAAGTAATGAAAGTACAGAGGCATAATTATTATAACTTGGATTTTACAACTCTCGATTGTTTGCGCTGGCAATATCATCTCGACGTTAGCCATTTCCTCTCCACCGTCGTCGAGATCCTCCGTGTGTCACATACTCTTATCAATGTTGTCCACTCTCGCAGGGCTTTGCGACGATCCTTGTATTCTACCTCGTCTGTCATCCAAATGTGAAAGGAAACAACGCCGGCTTACTCGCAACGTAGTTGCTAGGAATGTAAAGCTTATTTTCTGAAAGATTTGTCCATTTCTCTCCATTGTAGATGCCTTGCCTGTTGAGCATTATAGTAAAGGAACTTCGTAAAATCGATTAATGTTTTAAGACCATCAAATGGAGAAAAGTGAATGGTTTTCCATGTCCAAAAGTGACGAATGTCCATCTGAACTCATTTTCAGGACTTCTTCTTCTTCCAAAGCACTACAGCCCGATGTTGGCCAAGGCTGCCTTCACGATCTGCCTCCATTCCTCTCTTCTTTCGGCCTTTTCCCACCATCCAGTGACTTTCATTGTTTTCAGGTCATCCACACCATCCTGGATCCAACTTTTTCTGGGCCTGCCACGTTTTCGTATGCCCAGAATGTTATTTTTATGTATATGTTTAGGCATTCTTTCCACTCCCATTCTCTGCACGTGTCCCAACCAAGAAATTCTGCGAGATTTTATGAATCTAAATATATCTTGATCTTCAAGTATATTGTTTATTTCTTCATTAGATCTTACCCTCCATCTCTCTCTATCTTTTACGGCTTCATATATTCTCCTTACAATTTTCCTTTCAAATCTACGTACTGTCTCGATGTCATTATTGCTCAGGACCCATGTTTCTGCTCCGTAAGTTACTATTGGTCGGATTAAAGTTTTATACAACTTGACTTTTGTTTTCCTAGTCAAGAGAGCAGATTTTAGGAGTAGTATATTTGCATAATAGGCCTTATTACCTTTCATCACCCTTTTGTTGATTTCTTCAGATACATTGTTTGTGTTGTTAATATTAACTCCAAGATATGTGAAAACACTGACTCCTTCAAAGTTGTAATCATTTATCTCCAATGTTTGTATTTTTCTTCTAGTTTTTGATGCTGACATTTTCAAGTATTTGGTCTTTTTTCATTAATTTTAAGGCCTATGGTTTTGCTGTTTATTTCCAATGTTGTAAACATTTCTTCTAGTGCCTCTTTACTTCTTGCTATTAGTGCTATATCATCAGCATATGCTAGGCATTGTTTAGACTTATAGAGGATGTTGCCCCTAATATTTAATGTTTTCACAGCACTATGGAGAGCGATGTTGAATAGTGTAGCTGATAGCGAATCACCTTGCTTAACACCCGATGTTATTTTAAATGGGTCGCTAATCTTCCCTGCAATGTATACTTTACATTGAGATTCAGACAAACAAGTTTGGATCAATCTTATCAATTTGCTTGGCATTCCATCTTCCTTTAGCACTCTGAACAACTGGTTCCAGTTAATACTGTCAAATGCTTGTTGATAGTCAATGAAGAGTAGATGTAAATCAATGTTATACTCATAACATTTTTCCATTATTTGTCTAATAGTAAATATCTGGTCTGTAGTTCCTCTACCTTTCCGGAATCCACATTGATACTCATCAATTATATTTTCAGCGAAGTTGTTCAATCGTCTCTGAACTATACTGGAAAATATCTTATATACAGTGTTCAAGAGTGTAATTCCTCTATAGTTTTTACAATCGAGTTTGTCTCCTTTCTTATGTATTGGACATATAAGCCCATTTTTCCATTCTCTCGGTATTTCATACCTTTCCCATATTTTACATATTATTTTATGTAATGCCTTCAATAATTCCTCTCCACCAGCTTTTATTAATTCACCAGGTATTTCATCTTCTCCAGGTGCCTTGCCATTTTTTAACATCTTCACAACTTCCCGTATCTCTTCTATTGTGGGTGTTTCTATCTCAGATTCAGTTTCTCTACTTTGATCTTTTTGCAGTTCTCCTTCATGACAGTCTTCATCATTGTTGTTTAAGAGCTCATTATAATATTCAGCCTATCTTTCCAACACTCCTTGTTGGTCTTCAATAAGTTTTCCATGCTTGTCCCGACAAAGATTATTCCTTGCCTGATAGCCCTTGGTCATATTTTTCACTACCTGATAAAATTTCCTATTCTCATTTGTGTCGTTTAGTTTTTCTATTTCTTCTACTTTACATTTCAAAAACTCTTTCTTTCTTCGAATTATTTTGCTGGCCTCCTTTCTACTCTGGTGATATTTTTCCCTTGCTAATCTAGTGTCTCTTTGCATCAACATTTTTCTATCTCTATTTCTCTTGTTTAATGCATTTGTGCATTCTTCATCAAACCATTCGTTACTTCGTTTCCTCTGTGCTCTTCCAATGATATTTTCTGCAGCATCTATTATGACCTCTTTAATGCATTTCCACTGATTTCCAACTAATTCATTCTCTTCTTCATTTTCTGTAACTGTCTTTAGTTTATTTTCCATTATTTTCTTATAATTTTCCATATATTCCTTCTTCTGAAGCAATTCAGTATTCCATTTCTTTCTCTTACTCCCTTGCCCACTTCTGGCGACAGATAATTTTTCCCTCAGTAGTACGGACTAAGTAGTGATCTGAATCACAGTCCGGTCCCCTTTTTGATCTAACATCTACTATTGATGTAAAGTGTGGTCTGTTTATTAAAACATGATCTATTTGATTAAAAGATGAAGACCCGAGTATTTTCCATGTGTGCTTATGTATGTTTTTATGCTCAAAGAATGTACTCATAAACAATAGGTTTGTTGCTAATGCTAGGTTAGTCAACATTTGTCCATTTTCACTAGTTTCTGTATGGAGAGAATATTTTCCTGCCACCATGGATATACTTTCCTCCTTACCTATTTTTGCGTTAAAGTCGCCTAATACTAGCTTCATATGGTATTTTGGTACTTTGTTACATTGTTTCTCCAATTTGTCATAAAAGGCGAATTTCTCATCATCAGGTCTTTCTTCTGTTGGCGCAAGTGCAGAAAATATGGTGATGTTTCGAAACCTTCCCTTTAATATGATTTTACATAGTCTCTCCCCTAATGGTATAAAGGACTGGATGCTTTTCTTCAACCTTTTATTGACTATAAAGCCAGTTCCATATAGTCCAGTTCGTTTCTCAGGTCCCGAATAGTACAGAGTAAAATCCTTTTTATCAATACTACCATGGCCTTCCCATCTTAATTCCTGAAGGGCAATAATATCAAACTGAAATTTCTTAGTTTCTTCCGCAATCTCCATCATTTTCCCTGGTTGGAGCATAGTTCTAATGTTCCAAGTTCCCATTTTTATTTTATTCTTTAGCCGTGTTTCTTTGCCGAGTCGTCTCCATGAGTTAGGTACCGTATTCCGAGGCATCTCGTTAGGTTTCGTGACAAGGTTCTTTTTACAAGATAGGGCCGCCAACCCTATGCTTAACCCCCTCTCTGGTGGACCGGGTTTGATTTTGGGGGTTCCTTCCCCTAGGGAGGTTGGTTAACTACACCTGGAGAGTCCCCCCCCACCCTTGGTTTTTCTGTCGGGGTTTTCCTTCCCTTAGTCCAATGCTCCCGTTTTCAGGCGCCGGAGACTCGCCCTCGTCCTGCTCTCATTAGCTACTCTCTAAGCTCTCACCTCAGAGAGCACCCAAGGGCCGCCACGAGGAGGAGAGAACAGGACTTGCTGACTTTTCACCCAAATCGGGTATCCCCATTACAGGGGGTATTACTGGTATTTAGTAGTGATTACCTATGGACATCGGTAATCCCCGTCAGACCCATGACAGCCATTTGACCCCCCATTTTTTTTTCAGGACTGATATGACTAAATGTGGTCCTGTCGTTTAAGTGAATAGTTTCTGAAACCCTGGAAAGGTCTTTTCTTTATGTGATGAATGTCGGACTTGCGTAACTACGATTCTAATAGGCGGTACGAACGGATTATTATTTTTAAATAAGAATTTACTTTTCGAATCGTAATCAAAACACGTCATTTTTAGATAAATTACTCGTATAACTCGAATCAAAATAAATTATGGATTGGTAAATGTGTGAATTGTATTGTTTTGTGTACCATAACTAGTATTTTAACAAATGAAAACTTGCATTGAGAAAACGTTTTTCACTTTCAAATAATGAATCACACTGACAATCGTTTTTAATACATCTGACATATCCACAAAGCTTTCACAATTATTCAATTTCTTATTAGTTAACATTTATAAACTTCTTCTTATTAGTTAACATCTCCATGCGCGGTCTGTACAAAAAATGCTTTTAGTTAACCATAAAAATAAAATTTTATTTTGCTTAATCCATGACGTATAATGAGTCCATCAATCTCTCTCTATATTTTGAAACATAACAATACTATATTATTTACTCTATACTATATTACTTACAATATTAATTACGCATTTCAGTTAATGTATCAGTTAAATTAATTACTCATAATTACTCCTATCTGCTAAAATATGTGTATTATTTCTGCATAACTCTTGTGAAAATCGTGACCTGATGATTCAACAAGAAATCCAAATGTACAGGATGTCACGTAACATTATCACCTCCTGCAGGTTTTAAGTGCAGTTTAAAGTTATTGCAGTTTTAACGGAAAGGAATGAGGGAATGGGCGTAAAAGGACAAATCTAATGATACGCATACTGTCATATGTTAGGTAAGCATTTTCTTTAGTAATTTGGGCTTTTTGAAACTAGTATTTAACGAATATTGTAACGCTCTGAGCACGTGCTAGCAGGAGAGCGCAGCGCGACCTCCTGTTGGTGGAAGGTGTCGTGACCGGCCGCACATGATTGAATGTGCCGCCACAGGAGCACGTCAGGGGGGCGTTACCGCCCCTGGCGGCAGCGGCCAGCAACAAGCGCGGGCCAGCAGTGCTCGGCTGAGTGCGGCCGCCACGCCTGAGCGAGCGGGGCAAGATTCGACCCCGCCCCTTTTGCACAGCCAGTCGGCGGGCCTACGGCCCGGGGGGGCTATAAAACCTCGACGCGGAGCTGAGGCAGCAGTCAGTGAGTGAGCGAGCGAGCAGCGGTGAAAGTGCGTCGAGACAGTGTTTAAGTGGTGGTTACGGTGAAGTGCGATAGACTACGACAACAGCGCTACGACAACGGACTCTTCTTTCTGGTTACTTGGTGGACTCGGCATACCTTGGTACATCTTCTGGACTTACGACAACACGGCTTCGTCTCTGTACCAATTCTTCAGGATATCCGGCACTATAGCTTTGTACTTGGTTTTTGGCAATAAATTGTTTATTGAACCTTTGTGTTTGTAACTTGGACACTTCAAATTGGCGACGAGGAGAAAACAACGACATGGAGTCCGAACAAATAACAACTTTAATTACGCTGATGCAGCAACAGATGCAGCAACAGCAACAACAGATGCAGCAGCAGCGGCAGCTGGCGGAAGCACAGATACAACAACAGCAGAAGCAGCTCGAGTTGCAACAACAGCAGATGCAGCAGCAACAGCAACAACAGATGCAACAACAGCAGAAGCAGCTCGAGCCACAACAACAGCAGATGCAGCAGCAGCAACAACAGGCTGATAGGCAGATGGCGGCATTGTTGGAGGCGGTCAGTGCCCGCTCCCCTCCACAGTTCCCTGGTTTCCGGCCGGACGCAGAGGAATGGGCCGAGTACATACACAGGTTGGAGCAGCACCTACTGTGTTACAAGGTAGGAGACGCAAAAATGAAAAAGGCGTTCTTTTTGAGCTGCGTAGGTAACAAGGTGACCAACCTAGTGAAAAAACTGTTCCCAGAGAGAGAAATATCGAGTGTCAAATGGGCAGAAATGCTAGAGAAGCTCAACAATTACTTCAACAAAGTGCCTCATGTGGTAGCAGCTAGGTTCAAATTTTTCAGTGCAGAAAAAGTGAGGGGCAAACACACAGTGAGTGGATTACAGAGCTAGCCGGGCTGGCGCGGCATTGTCAGTTCAAGTGCCCGCCATCAGATAAGGAAGTGTCATACGCGGAGACTTTAATAAGGGACATGGTAGTGCTACACACACCGGAAGAGAAAATTAGGTTTCAAGCCTTACAAAGTGATAACCCTTCATTAGAGGAAATACACAACCTATGTAAGACGTACGAGATGACTTGTGAGACAGCTCGCCAGATCGCAGCAGAATCGCACTTGCACCACATCAAAAACAGTGGGTCGGTACGCAGCGGAAAGACGACAAAAGAATACGAGACCGACAGTGACTCCAGTGAGTATAGTGACAGTGCCGGGAAAGGTTACCGCAACAAAGGCGGCAACCACTGTGAGTGGAGGCGTAACCCCCGACCCAGCGGCAAACCAGTGTTCAAGAGAGCCAGTGGCAGTGGAAGTGACAGTGACAGTGTGCAAAGAAAGAAGTCTTGTAAAAACTGTGAGAGGTTACATGCAAGAGAACAATGTAGGTTCAGAAACGCGCAGTGCTTTTGGTGCAAGAAAGTGGGCCACATTAGGGAAGTATGCGGAAAAAAGAGGCACGTGGAGCGGTACAAGAAACAAGAGCAAGACATGGAGATCGATATGATCAGTCAAGTGCTCGATACCAGCAAGCAAGATAAACTAATGGTCAAAATTGAGTTGGGAAAAGTGCCGGTGAGTTTCCTGCTAGATACAGGGGCCGCGGTAACACTCATCAATTTAGAAACCTACCAGCGGTTAGGGGCACCCAGGTGTCAGAGGGTGCAGAAAGGCTTGTACGCTTTCGGCAGGACCCCAATTAAGGTGTTGGGGAAAGTGTCGCTAAGGGCAGCTTACAAGAAGAAGCAGGCTGATATTGAAGTGATCGTGGTGGACCGCTACGACGTGACGAACATTTTGGGCCTCGACTCCTTTGATAAACTCGGGTTTGGAGTAATTGACTCAGTGAACCAGGTCGCGAAGAACGAAGAAACACAGGTCGTCGGGAAGCTAGAACAAGAGTTTCCAGAAGTGTTCTCTCCCGGGCTCGGGGAATGTAAACACTTCCGAGCAAGCATCCAGTTGAAGGAGGGGCACAAGCCACGCTTTTTCAAAGCAAGACCAGCCCCGTGGGCCCTCAGGGAAAAAGTAGCCGAAGAGCTGAGACGGCTGCAGGCGGACGGTGTTATCACTCCAGTATCAACAAGCCAGTGGGCCACGCCGTTGGTCGTGGTAAAGAAAGCCAATGGTTCGATTAGATTGTGCGGTGATTTCAAGAGTACTGTGAACCAACAGGTAGAAGTAGAGCAATATCCAATCCCGAAGCCGGAAGATCTGTTCTATAAATTGTCTGGTGGACGACAATTCTCAAAAATTGATTTACGGGACGCATACCTACAGCTGCCACTCGACCAGGAAGCCAAGGAAGTTTTGGTGATTAACACCCCGTTAGGACTCTTCAGATATAACAGGCTGCCATTCGGCGTGAATTCCGCAGCCGCACTGTTCCAGCGCTGTCTAGAACAGTGGACAGCAGAGCTGAAGGGCTGTTGTAACTACCTGGACGATATCATAGTCACGGGGAGCACGGAAAAGGAACACGAGGAAAACTTGAAGAGTTTATTTAAGGTGCTCCAGGACAATGGTTTGAGGGTGAACAAGGTCAAGTGTGAATTCCTTAAGGACCAGGTAGTGTTCTTGGGGCACGTGCTGGATAGCACCGGCATTTCACCCACTAGCCAGCACGTAGAAGCCATCCTACGACTGCCACCG
>BLKR01004186.1:4627-116714 GCA_011170035.1 Teleogryllus occipitalis | reverse complement strand
GTTCCTGTGTGAGAAAGCACGTTATCGCGTGATTTCTTATGTTAGCGGTCATTGTTGCCTGTGGTAACCCATTGTTGTAACGCCGCACTGATAACAGAAGGCGATAATAATAGCCGCCTTTCGTTCGCCGTTATCTATCTATATATATAAAAGAAAGTCGTGTTAGTTACACTATTTATAACTCAAGAACGGCTGTACCGATTTGGCTGAAAATTGGTGAGCAGGAAGCTTAGAGCCAGGAGACCGACATAGGATACCGTTTATCCCATTCGACAGCGTTCCTGTGTGAGAACGCACGTTTACGCGTGATTTCGAATGTTTTCGCGTGAAGGTACTTAACTGAAGAGTGCAACCTATGCACCAAAATCCAGGAACAATAATGAATGATTAATCTACTTAATTTTTTTATTTGTATTTTCTAATAAACAATTTAACTTAATACATTCCAAAATCTTCTTATTTATTGCCTTTAACAGCCGGTCCCTATGATTACAGTTTTGTATTTCTCTCTTAAACAAAAATCAATTCCAAAAAAAAAAAACGCTCTGCTACGTAATAGATTTTTTAATTATCTATTTAATAACAGAGCGTTTTTTTGAAATTCTTCGTTTGAGAGAAAAACACAAATCTGCAATTGCTTTAATATCACGAGTGCAACAAGGATAGTACAGTTTCTCACAGTGAGTGCGACGCGAGAAAAAGATGGGACCGGCTGTTAAGGCGGAACAGAGTTCGCCGGGTCAGCTAGTATATATATATATAAAGAAAGTCGTGTTAGTTACACTATTTATAACTCAAGAACGGCTGTACCGATTTGGCTGAAAATTGGTGAGCAGGAAGCTTAGAGCCAGGAGATGGACATAGGATACTGTTTATCCTGTTCGACAGCGTTCCTGTGTGAGAACGCACGTTTTTGCACGTTTTCGCACGTTTTCGCGTGATTTCGCATGTTAGCGGTCATTGTTGCCTGTTGTAACCCACTGTTGTAACGCCACACTGATAACAGAAGGCGATAATGATAGCCGCCTTTCGTTCGCCGTTATATCTATATAAAAATCGTGTTAGTTACACTATTTATAACTCAAGAACGGCTGTACCGATTTGGTGAGCAGGAAGCTTAGAGCCAGGAGACGGACATAGGATACTGTTTATCCCGGTCGACAGCGTTCCTGTATGAGAACGCACGTTTTTGCACGTACGCAGTGCAACAAGAATAGTACAGTTTCTCACAGTGAGTGCGACGCGAGAAAAAGATGAGACCGGCTGTTAAGGCGGAACAGAGTTCGCCGGGTCAGCTAGTATTTTATAAAGCATTGAAGAGTTTCACGGCCGGAGTCAATATTATTCATATCTTCCGGGCTGATAGGCCGTGGCTCAATTGGCTTTGAGCTGCCAAACGTTTCGCCCACGACTGCGGTGGGCATCCTCAGTGGCGAGGTCTCTGGCGAAGTGTTCGGGACGGCGGCTGACTGGCGACTGACTCATATTTTCTCATATTTTAGTCGGTTAAATTGTTCCAAGAAATAACATACCATCAAAGTAATTATGCTACCCTCAAAATGATTGCTTGTGTTTGTGTTGCGTTAAACGGACCCGAAAGCGAAATAGATCTTCCTACAAATATATTATTTTAACGTCTAGGGAAACATCATTTATTTTCTCATTTTCCGGCGTTTTTAATTCCTCAAAGTGCAGTGCTTGATTGCATATTCACATGTGAAAATTAGGAATATAATTCATTTTACAAAATTTACTGCAAACCCGATATATAAAACAAATATCAGAACTATGGTAACTATAGTCAGCTGCATGATTAAATTTGGAAAGGAGAGGAGCGTTATGATATACCGTTACTATCCCAAGTTTGGCCATAAGTTGTAAGATGGAGACCATATATAAAATAAGCACAGGTGCTAATATAACACGATAATAAAAAATAAGGATAACATCTATGAAGACAGTGGCATTTTTGATAATTTCTTCAACTTGCATGTCAAATGCTTATCATGTCTTTTGAATGTTTTCATAAATGCGATTTTACCTAGTGTAACAAGTATACTCTCTGACGTTTCCTTTAGAGTAAGAGATAAATTATTAAAAGAGATATGAACTTTTTTCTGAGACAGAGGAATTTAATTAATATTTTCGTAACCTGCCAAGAAAATAAGTTACAAATGTGTATAATTATTTTCATTAATACTGAAATATTGTATAATAAAATTGTTTTCAAGTTAAAGTTAAGATTTAGGAAAAACAATGATGTATATAAATCATAATGATATTGCAAATCTTGTTGATTTATATTTTCTTCAGTATTTTGTGTAAAAGAACAAGAACAAGAAGGTGCTCATAATCTTATGTGTATTAATTTTAAGCAACTTTTTTTACTTTTCCATCTCATTGAGAAAGAACACTTCAGAGAACACCATTGCATAATTTTTTGCTCCCAGTCATAACTTCCGTTGACACCACCCTGCATGGTGGACTTCTTGGAGGAAAGCGTTTGGACTGCAATGTGCCTACTTGCCAAGACAAATATAATCTTTTCGAGTCGTTTTCCTTCCTTCCCTTTCCTGTGCCAGCGCTGAGATTCCTTTTTCATCTCCAGCCTCCACTTCCCCGCCTACTACTTCTATCCTTGGACCACTCACCCTGCGCCGTGCACCCGACGTGTAGAGCAGAGTTTGAAAGAAGTATTCAGCAGTCGACACCAGAGTACTCTCCTTCGCTCAAGAATTTTCTCGACCTACATTTTTAGAATTCTTCACGCATTTCTCTGCCCTGTGAAGTAACGTAATAAAATATTCTTCCCAAAACGGCGCGCGGCGCCACGCGTACGCAAAGCAAGAATGTGCTTGCATCAGATGTAGAGGGCAATTTCGCGCCGGCGCACTCACCGAGTGCAGTATGTGCTTTCCTCAAGCGGTGTTCGCTCCGAGCTTAAACGCTCGTGGAAAATTTTGTCGTACAAAATAGCACATGCAATTGTATTACTCGGCTTTCCTCGTTCAGAAAAAGAGCTCATGTCGGTGGGTAATGTTCTTCAGTCTGAGGCACTTTGTCGAAAATTAAATTATTTTGTAACAAATGAAAGAAGATAATTAGAAAAGACTATTCAAGATAATAACATAGTGTCGTTCCTTGGCATCACATTCATCTTAAGCGAAATATATTTTTATGTGGACTTGATGCTTAAATTACTGTTTGTTTGTGATTTTCTGAGGTTCCTTGTAAATTTCGTATAGGGAATGTACACAAACTGTGCATTAAAATCGTTAAATTGTTTTGAATAATAAAATTTAAATAATAGATTTATACCGCAACATTACACTCACTTATGAAAGTTTGTATTAAGAAAAGTCTTGAAAAGCGGAAGAATTATTACAATTAACACGATAAATGAAAAATAAAAACTTGCGCTCATTATCTTATGAAGTTGATGTTTTGAATCTATTATTACATACTCTTCCACTAACAAACATCCTAAAATAATTCTACATCTTCGCATATGTATAATACTCGCGTATGTGTAATATGTTCGCATACTCGTAATATGTAGAATAGAGAACAACAGCGAATTTTTTACTCAGAAACTCATATTGTGGGTCCCTGGTACAGGAACAGTTGATTGATTGATTGATTAGTGATTTCGGGCGAGTAAACTGCTGTCATTTGTCCCGTATCAGTAGTGCATGAATTTTCCTCGAGAAATAGAGGTGATGGTGAGATTCGGGGTACGGTGAGATCCGGCGCCGACTTTTCTGTCGGCTAGCGGGGTTTTCTCCACCCAGGTGTCTCCTACTAGCCAGCCCATCGCTCCAGGTGGGACAAGCTCTAAGCTCTCGGCCGGTCTTCCGGCCTGTGTGGTAGTGTAGTGCGTGTCTGTGTGTGTGTGTAAGTAATGGTAACGATAGGACAAAGAAGAGGAAGGAAAGATCGCTCACGGTTCATGGCCCGTTTGTTAGGGTACTGCTCCTGCATTCGCCTGGTGTTGATCGGAGAAACTACAGAAAACTAGCGATCAGAGCAGCAGACCACTAGAATTCTCCTCCAGACAGGAGCTGAATTCGGAGAGAAAGGGGATATGTATAGTAAATTACTTCCTATAAAACATTGTGTTGTCGGACTTCACGTTTTGTTTGCTTTTCTTGCGGAAATCTTAGTTTATGGGAAAGCGTCTGTTTGTCCGTCCGTGCGTCCGTGAATATGGATAGCGGGTACATCGTAGGCAGGATTTTCACCAAAGTTGATATTTCCATATCGATATAACTAATGCCCCGCCTACTTGAATTTGAAACGGGTATTTTCATTTACATGAAACTTCAAGGACATTTTCAATTTTTGTTTCAAAAGTTTGCTCCAAATTTTTGTATTATTTTTTATCGAATGAAGAAAATTGCCCGTATGAAAATGATGCATGTCCGAGTTTCGTTGATTTTTTGCTTTCGTCGAGGTGGTGAAGAGAGGGCGTTCATGTAAAAATATGCTGACCAGATTTTTCTATCAAATAACCAAAAATTGCATGTATATATTCTTCACTGCGTATTACTATTTGACATTTATTTTCTTAGTAAATTCTCCCTTATATGTAAACACCTTTGCAAAAGTTACAGGAATACGTTAGAATGACGAATTCTTTTCTTGTTTTCATCTTGTGTTGTGTTATTGAATCATTTAGTTATTTATTGTGTTTAGCAATAATGTGAAATAAATTAACAAGTTTCTACAAGTTAACAATTCTCGTTTACGGGACAGCGCTTTTAACGCAAGTCTGTTAAACCTTCTAATATGAACGTAGAGCTTTTATATCACTCTTATGTAAACAGAATTACAAATTCAATATTCTTTTGACTCAATTTTTTTTAAATTTTACTCTCAATTGAGAATTTGAAATCGGACTGATGTATTATTTCATTTTAATGGATCATTTGTTTGTTTTAAAGAGAAAATGAGAATTAATATAGGTAAATTAGTGTCAACCACTATCAAGTAACTTCTCCCAAAGTCGTGAGCCAGGTATCCAGTACCGCCACTCCGGATGAATTTGTACTTACTTTTCTCGCGCCAATTTCTCTGGAAGCAGTGCCAGAGAGTTCTAATAAGCTACCTCATATATTTCTCAATTTTGTAATGTAAAATAAAACTTTACAGGAGTGTTCTAATTGTTCCTTGTCGATTCGCCGGAGTAAAGTTTGTGAAAACTGACGCTCTATCTCTTATTTTGTAAATGCTCGTATCTTAGTCAATGTCGCTCAATGGGCCTTGTTACTCAACTTCTTGCATCTCAGCAACGCCAATCAGCTGTGCTCTTGAGAGAGGTAGGCATTTGTAGCTGCATATATCCCGCTTGATTACACAAGGCCGGTCCTTCGCCTTTGATCCGCGGGCTTCTTTGCAGCCGCGCGGCGCCGCGGACGTGTTCATCCTGGGCCCTTGTGGCGCTGCCCCTCGGCGGAGTGCGAGAGGAATAAGAAAAAGAGGAGGCGACAAAGAGAGCAACAAGGCGTGACGGGGAGATACGGGGGGAGGGGAGAAGGGATGCGAGGCGTCGCGACGCGGGCGTCAAGGAGAAATGGGACGTAGTCGGCGTCTTCGCCGCTCGACGCCGAAATGAAATACGCCTCCCCACCCTCCGCCCTTCTCTCCTCATCCAGCCTCCCTCACGTCTCGTTGCCGCTGTGCATCGTTCCGGCTCTTTCTCTGTGTCTCCCGTCCGCTCTCGCTCCTCGTGTCCCTTACCACCCTCACTATCCCGTTCAAGCCCCTCGGCCCGCTCGCCTTCTTGATTCTCACACCGGGAGTGGTAGCTCAGTGCATCAACTGATGTCACTGCAGCGCCTCTGACCGGGAGGTCCTAGGTACCCACTCCCCACGGCGGCAGGATTTTCGATACTAGCTTTAAGCTAGGTCGAATTCAGTCGCTGTCTGGAGGAGAATTCTGGCGGCCGGCTGCTCTGATAGGTAGTATTCCGTGGTTTCTCCGATAAACACCAGCCAAATCCGGAGCAGTACCCTAACGGACCACGGACCGCGCGCGATCTTTCCTCTTCCTTGTCCTATCGACACACTTACACTAACACGCACTACACTACCACATCCCGGGAGACCTGTTGGGAGCTTAGAGCTTGTCCCGGCTGGGGCGGTGCCCCGCTGGTGGGAGAGTCCAGGTTATCCCCGCTAGCCGACGGTAGGTCGGCGACGGATCTCGCTATCCAGCGGGGGAAGATTACCGCCATCTCCCGAGGAAAAACATGCACTACACTTCCTCTTACTAATGACCTAAGCTGTTGACGCGCCCGGAATCACTAACCAACCAATCGATTCTCCCTTTTCCCTACTCATTCACTAGTCGCACTACCCGCTCCCATCGCCTCCGTGACCACACTCTCGCCCTGTTGCCCCGCTCTTCACTTGTAGGAACTCTGTCACCCTCCTCCCCCGCCTCATTCCCCGCTGTCGCTCGCGCCCCGTTCTGCCGTGCCCTCCCTTTCGGAACCCCCCGCCCGCTCGACGAGGCCTGGGCGCGCCCTGCCCCGCCCCCTCCTCGCTGGTCGCGATTCCTTACCACTCTCACTACCCTGTTGCACCCCCGTTGCAACCCCCTCGCCATGCATTTCGCTCACTCGCCTGCCCCGCTCTTCCTCTCCCTCCCAAACCCTCCTCACCCCTTCGCCACTGCTCTCTCTGATTCACCTCTTGCTCCCTCCGCTCCTTAGCTTCGTCTTCCCCTTTCCCTCACTCTGTCTTCCATCATTTCTCCGTTACCCTGCATTTCCACTTCTCTACTACTCCTTTCGTTCCCTCGCGTCACTCTTTCACCCGTTCCCTCGTTCCCAACACATCTCGTCCGTTCCCTCTCATTTACGCGTTCCCCTGCTCTCTTTTTCCCCCGCTTTTCTCGCACCAACCGCTCCTCCCTCAATATCCAATCACCCTCCTTCACTCTCCTCGTTCTCCCACTTCTCTTTCTTTCTTTCTCCTCTTTACATTCCATCCCTTCACATCCCTCTTATCACTCGCCCTCCCCTCTCTTTAAATCTCTCTCCCTTCGCTTCCCCGTTCGGCTGTTGCCCTGGCTCCGGTTTCCCCCTACCCCTTCTGGCCGCCGCTCTCCCCTTCTCATCCCTTTCGCCCCGCCCCCACCCCGCCCCCTCTCGCCCTCGAGGCCCGGCAGAGGTCGCTTGGCGCCGCGCGAGGAATTTGTCCCCGCTGTCGGGCGGCCACCCGAAAAAAGTGCGGCGCGCTAACCCCAGGTAATTATTCTACTCGGGGGCACTTGCGGCAGGAAAGTATGCGGCAAGTCGCGCGGGATTTTGGGTGCACTTTTCTTTTAATATCGCACAAATTCCGCCGAACTAATGTACTAGATTTTTATGCGGACAATTAATGTGCTTTGCCTGTGATGTTTTGTCGAGCGGAGAAGTAAATTTTATTCAATGCGAGTCATACTGTTTGTTTTACATTGTAGGTTTGCATTACAGTAATGTTTAAACATGTGAAGACTATTTACGGTTTCAAGAATATTTTTGTCAATGATTTAGTGTTGTTAATGTTCACGAAGTTCTGTGAGTTTTGTCAGGCGCAGTTCTGGTTCTTCTGCAAGTAGTTACATTTGTCATTCTTTTTTGAAAAGAAGCTTATTTATACTTGTTCTTTAAAACTAATTCGGTTTACAGTTTAGACGGTAGTGGTGTTCATGGCGAACGGAACAAAGTGGAAGGAAAACAGGAACTATATTCGGCGAACTCGCGCAATTGATTTTGTTTTCCTTCCACTTTCTTCCATCATTTCGTCTGTGAACAACACTACTGCCTGAACTGTACATATAATTTCTCCAAAACAGATGACTTCCGCTATAAGTGACCTCAATCGTTGTTGAATTTCAAACGGATATTTTAATATTTGGAAGTAGGAAATCCATGGAAGATTTTCAAACATTCTTCAAAATTGCTTCGTAGGTTTCTAATATAAATGTACGTGTGTAATACTAATGTACGTGTCTCGTTTCGACTATGGTGTTGTAATTAACATTTTTTAAACAGTAATAACATTGAAGCACCTATAAAGTTAATAAGTATTTGATCCTTCACAGGATAATCTCTAAATTATTCCGACAAAAATCATTGTGGCTCTTTTCGTTAATTTGAGAAAATTTGATACGATCAGTTTCCCGTCGAATATTTCCGTTTTCATGAATACCATATGTGTTTGCTGCTGACTGGTGCAATATTTCAGACTGAAACACGCGCTGCCTTGAGGGGCTCGGGAGGGAAGTCTGTTCATTGTGATTTTCCAATCCAGCCAGCCATCAGTTTGATCTGGCTGAACTCGCACTACTACCTACGTTGGCTCGCCAGATGAAGGCACTTCATCACTAAACAGCCCTGTGCGGGAATTGAAATAATGGTATATCTGAATAACTGTTACTACTAGAAACATAAACGGTAGCCTGCCTGTTTTGCGGCTACCATTTCTATTACTACGAAGCGGAAAATACTAGCTCATGAACGTAACGATGCAACATTATCTTTGCAATTGCGACCAATTTGTCGACCTCGTCCAGAAATATGCGTTTCTGTAAACTCAGCTTTGTAGATCATTAGTGGACTCAAATGTATTTATATCTATGTAAGAAGCACCATTATTTTTTTCTGTTTATTGTTTTAGAATTTACATAGTTTGAAAATAAAATTGTATTAGAGTGAAATCTGAGCTATTTTAAATTAGAACTTGCTTTAGAAGTCGATTAGAACTTCTGGACTTCTTTCCGTAACTCCATTTGGTACCGAAATTGTATTGCATATGATAAAGTTTTCCAACCCTGGGACTGTCCATGTTGAATCAACAGAAATATATCATCTGGCATTGCTACACTCAAACATTAACTTGACTTACGTTGTAGAACCTTCTGTGCGTCTATGGCAATTATTTTCTATGTTTCGTGGGTTGCATACGACTAAATAGTGATTTTGGTTAATTATGACACATGATGACACTGAAATTCAACTTATTAGCTTCGGGAAAATAAATTATTTCGTAAAATAATATTTAAGCTTTAAATATCTAGACATTATACTTTCATTTAGCTAACTTTAAATATTACATTTTTTATGCTTCAATTCAAATGTACATGATCTTAAAAGTTAGATTTCTACGCCTCTGCAGTTGACAGTTTTCAACTACTTGCTAAATCCCTGAAAATTAGAGAGAGAAAAACTATGAAAACAAAATGTTATTCTTCGTAAATGTGATGTTTGGATTGTGGTTAATTGTATTAAATACCATGTTCAAACAAGAGATATAAACACAACGTTTCTGCTCTGATATTCTCTGAAAACATTAGTTGAGGGCTTGATGAGCTGTTGGATGAAATCCGACAAAAAATAAAATGCAGAAATAAAATGCTTCATTTAAACAAAATAGCTTTTTTATGAGCTCAAATGCTTTGCGCAAAACAATTATTAAATTTCAAATGAGCGACTCGCTTTCCGGGATTTGATGTACAGTGCTGTGACCCAGGTTACGCTACGGGCCACTGTTCACGATTCTGTTGTAGAGAAATTGCGAAAATTATAAAATTGAATTCCTGAATTACTGAATTTACTGAAAATTAAACTTACTTTAAATTCTTAAAATTAAATTGAATTATAAAATTTAAAAGGTAATAATCGCACTGTATCTAATACAATATTGGTCTAAAGTTTCACTTAATTATTTTGAATTTTTTATTCTTTTTCATTTTTGTTTTTCCATCTTTTAATCACTTTGATTTTTGACGTATCTTTTCTTTCTCTTCGTATTCTTCTTCTTTGTTTCTTCAATCTTTCCCAACTCATTCTTTTCCTCCTTCCTCTTCTTCTCTCTTTATTCTTCGTATTCTCTTCTTTGTATCTTCCTTATTGAGGCTTTGTAAACACAAACTTGAGAACTGGTAGTTGACTTTCTGGTCAGTAATAAAATGATAAATGATGGTTTTGATAAATGAACGCATGGATAATAATTTGCCCTCATTTACTGTGTGACTTACAAGCTCCTATGTATCTCCCCCCACCGGGTACCACCCAAGCGGGACAAGCTCTAAACTCCCGATCGGTCTCCCGAAATGTGTGGTAGTGCAGTGCTTGTAAGTGTAAGTGTAAGGGGTGAGGATAGGACAAGGAATGGGAAGAAAGATGGTGTGCGATCTTTTGGTAGGGTACTTCACCAGCATTCGGCTGGTATTTATCGGAGAAACCACGGAAAACTACCGATCATAGCCGCAGACCGCTAGAATTCTCCTCTAGACAGCAGTAGAACTCGGCCTAACTATCTGGCTAGTATAGAAAATCCTGCTACCGTTGGGACTCGAAACTAGAACCTCCAGAGGCACTGCAGAGCCATCAGTTGATGCCCTGTGCCACCTCTCCAGGTCAGGGAATTTTCATCCGGTGACCTAGAGTAAGGGATACAAAACATAAAAACGAAATGACAATTAGAGTGTAAATTAAATATTGTATGCTCGCCATTCATAGTCTTTGTTACTTCGTATCTTTCTATAGAACGTTGAAGCCAGATATTCAATTCTCCGATTTAATTAGCGTGGAATGCCTGGGCTCGCAATGACAGTTTGAGTGCAGATCATGAGAGAAGTCTGCTCCGTTTGCGGGGATGCGTTAGATTAATTGCGCCTGCGGATTCTTCGTCTGCTGCGCCTCCACAAACAGACAGCAGCGCCCAGCACAGGGGCGTCCACTCCACGCACCTCGATAACAGAGCGATGCGAACCTTCATGCCTCGCCAAATTACTTACAGTTGATGCGTTCGCGCGCAAAGTGATAATTTATCTTCTTGTGCTTCTGCTTTAGGCCTTAAGGGCTGTTTCCACATCAAGAGAGTGAGTCTCTCCATCTTGTTAAGGGGCGGCCAACATTTCTTCTTCCATTAGGATTATACTTGAACATTATTATGGGAAGTCTGTTTGAAGGCATGCGTTGGATATGATCATGCCAGTTGCTCCTAAATGATTGGATTCTGTCCATCAGATTGAATATATTCAGTTCGGTTCTGATGTCATTCTATCTAAGATATTGTAACCTGCTACTGAACGTAAGAATTTCATTTCGGCGCTTTCTATTTTTCTTCTGTCTGTTCTATTTATTGTCCAGTTTTCGCATGCATAAGTTAGCATGGGAACTGCCATTACTTTGTAGAATTTGAGTTACGTGGTTTTTAAAGTCTTGTTTTTTAATGATAATTTATATAAATGTACAAACCTTTGAGTAGTTAGGCCTTATGGCCTGAGCCTCGCCAGATATAAAGACATTATTATTATTGTGGGAATTCTGATTCGGTGTTGTTGACGTTTTTATGCAAAGAAATAAAAGAGGCCATCTTCGTCAACAGAGTATTTTTATTCAGATAGCTGTCTTTCGACGGCTTTGCCGTCATGATCAGTCTACAAAGTACAGAAAAATATAAAGAAATTACAAATAAAATGCAAAATAAGATAGCAAATTAAAGTACAATTAATAGAAACATTTAAATTCTAATTACAAATAGCAGAAAAAATTGCGAAAATTGAAATGAAACGGGAGGATTAACATAAATAATAGTAGTTCAAATTAAAAATTATGAAATACCTGGATTGAACATTTACATGCGTGGAAGCACAATACAAACAGATCGCACTTTGCTACACATCTTATAAGTGCAGGCCACACTTTCCCCCTTGACTCAGACATTAAAACTCTTGAAATAGAAAATAAATTCTGGAACGGAAGCGCTTTAGAAATATTTCACACATTTGTGAGAGGTGATCGTGGTATTTTAGAGCTATTCCAGCATTTGCCTGTATGACCGAGGTAAACCACGAAAACCCCGGTGAGGATGGCCTACCCAGTGAACGAACACTCGGACCTCCCTACTGTCAAGTCAGGCTACGCACTGTGCCACTTCGCTAGGTATAATATAATAATATAATATAATATAATATAATATAATATAATATAATATAATATAATATAATATAATATAATATAATATAATATAATATAATATAAGGGTGGTATTCGGTTTGGTTGTAGGTTTGTTCAACCCGTAATTTTATTTCTGTAGCTCATTCTTCAATCTATTCCTAGATTGTTGTAAATGAAGAGCTAGATAAATATGATTTCTCCGATAGGATTTTTATTATTCGAACAGTGAGTTTTTTAAATGCTTCTCACCCCTTCGTTTTCGTCGTGCAGGTTTGCGATTGTGTCTACAAACGGAGTTGTTTGACCAATTCTTGTTCATTTTTCACCAACGTAGATCTCGTACGTTTCGTCTAAGTTTATGCTTTTTGTCGACTGGGCGGTAACCGGTAAAGTTAACAAACTTCTCAGGATAGTTCGTTTCTTATTGATCGATATTTAATAAGGGGAATAGACTACACGGTAGTTCTCAAAGATTGTGCCATGAAACCACTGCTGTGCCACGAATTATCAAGTTAAATATATGTGTCGAAGAAATAATTACATACAGAGTAAAATATTAACATATAAAATAGGCAATATAAATGAAAAACTTTCTTAGCGGTATTTATGAACATCTATAATTTAACGTTTCACGAATATAATTCAAATTGTTAAAATTAATTATTCTCGTGACTATTTCCGAACGTTTTATTTCCAGATGTGGACAGGTTTGCTTGTATCCTGCGGGTGACCGCAATGTCCCACACGACGGAAAATAATGACGCGAGCCAAAACGGTTTTCGAACGCCTACCCCTGTACAGCTACTGTACAACGTTGTTGTTTCTTGCCTGCCTGTTCCCGTGAGGAGGCACTCCATATTGGTTTTTTAAAGCTCTTGCGTCTCGAACCAGTGTTTTTACTCTTCGTGCAGGTCCGGGGATTGGGTCACACAAAAATGACCTACGCAGAGGCACCTTTAATTGGCAATCATGCAGTTCTTTCTACTTTCTCGTATACCTAGGTATATACAGAGTAAGTGGATAAATACAGTTGCTAAATTAAGAGAAAAAATCCTTTAATACATGGTGTAGCCAAAATCCCAGTTGTGTGTGTCCTTGATTCCGAAAAACCAATTGAAAGCAAACTTTACAAACAGTGGAATTGGGTTTATAGGATTAGCCGTTCACAGTGCTTCAACAGTCACGAGAAACTTGGAGAGGTTCACCTGCTCCTTACCCATCAACCACTCACATAGTCAATCACAACAGCAACTTCAATCGACACAAGGGAATACATAAGTAAAGCCAAACTGAATTTCTGAGTACCATAAACAATAAAAGAAATCGTTTCTCTGTCCCTTCTGTAAACAGTATAAAATTGGTATGCATTATTAGCGAAGGAAACATTTCAGAATAATCAATTGATCCTAAAATTTATATTGGGACTAAAGCAAGAATTCCGTTTATTTTTTCATAATTTTAAAGATCATTTAAAGTTAATTGGTGCGGTGACATCACTTGACACACTGAGTCACTTCTTACGGTGTAAGAATAGGAGTGGCTGTTCTGTTTCTTAATGGTTGCGCAATGTATTGGTTCAGCATCAGCCTAATCGCTCAGCATTATTGGAATAGAAACAAATGCCGATGAAACATTTTTTCAAATAAACATTTTAATATATTAAGCTGATTAAACAATGTGAATCATATATTGATAATAATCTTGTATATAATTGTTATGAAAAATTTGGTTCGGAATGTGTAATGATTGTCATTGAATAGGCAATATATGTAATTTTATTTAATTTGACAGGGATTGGGGGGGGGGGGGAGGGCTACAAGGGCCGCCCGCAGCGTCCGAGTGCTCGCTTTTAGTAATTCGATACCCGTCTTCAAACGCCGATCACGTCATGTGGAGTATGTGCTGCCCGAACTGCCTGCAATTACGCAGAACGACATTTTGCAACTGAGAATAACCTTCAAATTTAACGCATTAAATTGAACGTTCAATCTCCTTAGGTGTCCAAGGCGTCATCTGATGGCACTACATTGTCTCTGATCGGGAGGTCTTAGGGTTCGAAACCTGGCGGTGCCAGGATTTTCGACGCTAACTAGATAATTAAGTCCCGTTTATCCGTTGCCTACAGGAGAATTCTAGCGACCGGTAGTTTTCTCTAATCGGTAGTTTTCCGTACTTTCGTCGGTCAATACCAGGATAAACCCGGAGCAGTACCCCAGTGTTTTGTTCACGTCTCACCCCCCTTACTTACACTTACACTACAATAACCCACACACATGTCGGGAAACCAGTCGGAAGCTTTAGCGGTTCCCCGCTGGTGGAAGACACCTGGAGGGAAATCTTGGTAGACTGATATGTAGGTGGGCGCTGGATCTCGCCTCCAGCAGGGAAGATAACCGATACCTCTCGTGATAAAAACATGCACTATACATACGATACTAATGACCTTAGTAGTTGATACGCCCGGAAACAAAAATGGAACGTTCGAACCACGAATACCGCATATTTGATTCCAGCTACGTAGATGAAGTGAGAATAATACATGTTTGGTGAACTCTAAGAGGTTGGCAGTTTTAATTCGCCATCATGATTTCCTCCGAATAATTCCAGGCGTATGCGGAAGTATTACTGTAACCAATGCGTTGTGGAGATCCCGTGATGCGGATTCCCTTCCCTGCACTCACGCACACGCGCACACACCTTTACACACGCATACATGCATAGTCATTCATGCATAGACGTAGACAATACAAACAACTAGTTGAATGAGGCGTCGCCGACACGTAAATTGTTTAAAAATAATTTTTATGTGTTGAAAATATCTTTCATTCTTCATTTCTTTCATGAGTAGCTTTGTTCAAATATGTTCTTGCAGAATCTGGCATTGGACTTAATCAGCTACTACGATTCATTTTTATGTTATACTCCTCTTCAAAAATTCCCAACATCTAATGGCCTTATATGTTATTTCCATATGGGATACGGACTGGTAACATTGCAATTTGAAAATTATAATCGCCGTAAAAATTACTTGGAAGGCATTGATGATGCGAATAGAGTTTCGTACTGCTACATTTTTTACGATTTTTGTTAATATGCACAATAATGCCCAAAGATCACCTGTAAACTGTTCTTCTGGGTTATTATCTAATCATAATATAAGATCATTCTCAATTAGTTCCGAAGACTCTGCCGCAAAATCTTCTACTGCTAAATTTGATTCTTCCCCGGATATGCATAACACTTAGATATTTTTCTTCCCTAATTTATGAAGAGATTAAAACTCTACAAACTCTACACTCACTAGTTTGTGTTTACACCCACTCTTGCAATTGCTCTATTAATCGTTTCGTATGCGAATATATACTATAAACATTAAAAGACGACCGTTTTGTATGTGTATGTGAATAAGATTGAGTTAAAGTTGAGTTAAGGTTAAGTTGAGGTTAAGAATAAGTTCTAGGTCATATTCATTCGAAGATCTGAATTTGTACACTTAGGAACGTAAGTGAGAAGCCGAACGTTTATTCATTCTCTGATATTACTCACAGTTTTGTTTTCTCCATATTCACTTGAAATTCTTCAAATTTAATAAGTTCCAAAGCAATACTGTTAGTAGGTTTTTGCAAATTGATTTTTTTAAATATGGCAGTAAGCCTAACGGATAAAACTGGAAATATGCCGCACGATTCAGTATTCAAATGAACTTCACTTGTTCACTTAAAGATGTCAACATCAGTGTTGCCAACATCGTGAAAGAAAACAATGGCGTACTGAGGAAAAAATGCCTTTGAATACTGAAGTTTAATCAACGCCACCTACACAGATCTATTTAGGTGGCGTTGGTGTAATTCCCGGCTTACTCACTAAAATCGCAGCTCCAAACCACGTAAAAACAGTTTTTAGAAATTTCTCTGAATCATCAAGCCGGATCCTCATCAGGAGGCAGAGACGCGTCGAATGACACCTCGTATGTCTGGATTGGTGCGCGGGAAGTGGTCTAGGGAAGTGGTCCAGCCGTGAGTGACGGAACCGCACATCCGAACATGCGAACATACGCTCACTCAAATACTGTATAGGGGCGAACGGCAGCGAACTGCTGCACAGGCCTGTCTAATGCTCCCCCATCACCTGGACCCCACCATCGCAACCCATAAAATACCCAGGACTTCATCTGGACACAAAACTAACCTGGAAAACCCACATAGATATCAAAATTAAACAAGCAAGAAACAAATTATTCCAACTCCGGCCACTAATCAACAAACATAAATCTGTCATACACAAACAGTACAACACTACTATACGAAACAATAATCAGACCACTACTCCTTTATGCATGCCCCATATGGACAAACGCAGCCCCCCAAAATGTCAATAAAATTCAAGTTATGCAAAATAAATTTTTAAGATTAATCACAAATGCCCCCTGGTTCATAAGTAATAAACAACTTCATTCAGAATTAAACATCAATACAATAATAAACCAAATAGCACAAATATCACACAACTTCTACCAAAACCTAACAGACATACCAGCAGCATCCCATTACAAACTTCCGAAAAATCCAACCCACACACGAATAAAAAATAGATTCCCTTTTGAAGCATTCCTCAAAATTTTAGCCAACGACAATTCATAACACCGAGGTTCTCCACTAGAGTATCCTCTCCAATGCATAGATTAAGTTAGCTTAGATATTTTAACAAGAATAAGTCTGAAAAAATACATCTGTAAAGTAGTTGTACTGAACGATGTAAATCCTCCAAAATGAATAAATGTGTTAAAAAAAAGGCCTGTCCAACGAGTTGGATTCAAGACCCGGTGACCCGGAAAACGCACGGGGCCACGCCAGGTCACTTCCCCCTCCCTCCTCTACCTTTCCCTCTCTCCTTTTTCCACGGGGGTGACTCGCAATGCATTACAAAACTCGCAATTTCAAGTACGGTTTGAGGACGTTCGCGACGTGTTGCCGAGATCAAGCCGAAATATTCTATTGAAAATCGTGTAAACGAAATTGACAAGTAGAAAGTTGTTGTTGGATATAGACATTAATTTTCTCGCGTTTATTATCCGATAATTTGTGATATGAAAATAAGAAAAAGGGTAGTATTTTCCTCGAAGATTGAACGAACATCTTGCGTCTTTTTGTTGGACAAACGATGGCGGCACGAACCTAGTTTTCCCAGAACTTCCCCGCTAGTGATTTTGCGTGTGTCGTGGATTAGAACCCGCCTGTGCCTGCAGATGCCGTCGCCGAAGACACTGGGGCTACTGAATTGGGCAGGCCTGGGACCTCTTCGGAAGGAAATTGCGCCAATGAAGGACTCGGAGACACCAATGTTTCCCAATAAAGTTCCTTCAATCAAATAAAGTAGGCAGCCGTTGAAAGAGTGAAATGTTATGATTAAAGTTCGCATCTAGCCCATTTGTCAATTATCGGGGTAATTTCTTATTGATAATAATGAGCGGATAAGGTCCGAAATAGGAACAGCTTCGAAGCATAGTTCGAACTTTCGACGGATGAAATTGACAGTGGTAACAGGAAATGGCTAGGTTTACGAGAAGGACGTAACATTGATGAGAAATAGCAGGTACATTATGAACAGGAATAACATTTCTGATGGAAAGGTCGTAAGACTAGAAAGAAATGAGATTTGTAATTTCATCTTTTCACCATTTTACCGAGTTCCACCTCTTCAATCATGAATATCTGCTTCAACGATACCATTAACCTAACTTCACTATTAACCTCGATTGACGCTTCGCTCCATTATCATTCATCGCATCAACTTTATCCTCATCGCTTCAACTTTATCCTCATTGCTTCAACTTTATCCTCATCGCTTCAACTTTATCCTCATTGCTTCAACTTTATCCTCATCGCTTCAACTTTATCCTCATCGCTTCAACTTTATCCTCATCGCTTCAACTTTATCCTCATCGCTTCAACTTTATCCTCATCGCTTCAACTTTATCCTCATCGCTTCAACTTTATCCTCATCGCTTCAACTTTATCCTCATCGCTTCAACTTTATCCTCCTCGCTTCAACTTTATCCTCATCGCTTCAACTTTATCCTCATCGCTTCAACTTTATCCTCATCGCTTCAACTTTATCCTCATCGCTTCAACTTTATCCTCATTGCTTCAACTTTATCCTCATCGCTTCAACTTTATCCTCATCGCTTCAACTTTATCCTCATCGCTTCAACTTTATCCTCATCGCTTCAACTTTATCCTCATCGCTTCAACTTTATCCTCATCGCTTCAACTTTATCCTCATCGCTTCAACTTTATCCTCATTGCTTCAACTTTATCCTCATCGCTTCAACTTTATCCTCATTGCTTCAACTTTATCCTCATCGCTTCAACTTTATCCTCATCGCTTCAACTTTATCCTCATCGCTTCAACTTTATCCTCATTGCTTCAACTTTATCCTCATCGCTTCAACTTTATCCTCATCGCTTCAACTTTATCCTCATCGCTTCAACTTTATCCTCATCGCTTCAACTTTATCCTCATCGCTTCAACTTTATCCTCATCGCTTCAACTTTATCCTCATTGCTTCAACTTTATCCTCATCGCTTCAACTTTATCCTCATTGCTTCAACTTTATCCTCATCGCTTCAACTTTATCCTCATCGCTTCAACTTTATCCTCATCGCTTCAACTTTATCCTCATCGCTTCAACTTTATCCTCATCGCTTCAACTTTATCCTCATCGCTTCAACTTTATCCTCATTGCTTCAACTTTATCCTCATCGCTTCAACTTTATCCTCACTATATTTGCGAATTAACCGTATAACGCGAATTGACAGTGTACTCCTAAGATTAACCATTTTTACAACTTAAGCTGTAATCCATAAATAAGGGTGATGTATGCAAATTTGGGAAGGGAAACGAAAAAATAGTGTCTGAACATCGAATTCTCATTCTGCCTATCTTGAGTCGCAATTCACCCAAGCGCCACGCGAATGAAAGTGAATTTGCAGCGTTTCTCAGTGGCTGTGGAAACACATACGTGTGGTCGCGATGTGTACGACTTCCACGTAGCTCTTGAACTTATGCAAGAAATGTTTGAACTCCTGATTGCCATTATTGGTGTTTGAGAGGTCATGCTTACACATCGGCAGAAAATTATTTCCGTTCGCGAGCATCTCGCATTGCCGCGGGACTTGTTTCGATTGTTTTGTGACTCGTTCATCACGACAAAACGTACTAATGTCACATATGCCTTTTCTAACTCGTTATGTGCAAGAAATACGAATTTCAATAACATCAAATGAATATCGTAAACTGATACTCGCAGTGGTTTTTAAAAGCGCTCTCGTGTTGATGACGATAGTATTAATAAACACTTTTCAAATTCACCGCTCGTATTCAATTCTTCACTAAATGTGGACATATCATGTTACCTCTTCATGATAGAGCTTTTATCATTGGTTTTCACAAAGCGTTTATTATATTAAAATCGTTGTTTGAAATTTCACAATATCTGGGTTAATCGCCACATTTCACCAAAGTTAAATATTATCTGCTATTTTAAATGCATGTGACGATTACGAGCAGTAATAATCAACTGTAATAAGAGATCTGCTTCAAGAACTAATATGACATGAGATGTATGAATTTTATTAGAAAATCTTTAAGAAGGAAAAATATTTTAATATCTTTAATATTCATATTAAACCATTTAGAAATGATTTTGTTTTGACTAGAAGAAAGCATATGATATCATTGTAGGTAAAAATAGCAATCAACATGTTAAAAACGATATCTGACAAGAATTCTCACTCTGTAAATAATTGTTTTTAATGTGAAAATATATTTACACTAGAACAAACATGAAACGGCTTTTCCCTGAGCTGCCCTTAATTTTAAATATGCACAGCACAGAGCACCAGCAAAACTTCTAAAACTGTTAAGCAGTTATTATCAGAAAAACGTATACATGTGTGCATAAATCGCACAGAATATTAAACAGTCATCTTGCATTCAGTTAGAGATTGTGCACGTTCTTATTACCAGTTCTATGAAATTCGGATACTCAGAATGTCCAGCACCCCAAATTTAATAGAAAGGCTCATTTTCTTGATTACGGCAGAAGAAACGTAAGTTGCGTTCACAATCATGTGCGCGGAAAGAGAGTACGATGAAACAAGCGAAAGAAAATTGTATTGCATTTTTTGAAATGGAAAATCTGCTTTAACGAACTGATGGTGTCCTATACCTCTTCGAAAACTTCATTTAATGAATCATTGGTTATTGTGGATTTTATATATTCATATAAAAAGCCGATGACACAAATATTAATAAATTATGTTATTAAACGTTTTCAATTAAAACGAAACATTTTCATTGATTGATTGCATTTTCCCCCATACATGTTACAGTGTTTTTTAACTTGTCAGATGTTAACTAAATTTGATAGTAATATTTACTTTAATGTTCCTTGAAAGTATTATTTTTGCAAATAACTTACGATTTGGGAACATTTTTCAGCCACCTTGAAGGACACTTACATTATATTACGTTATTTAGCGATGTAGAAAAACATTTAAAACACGTGGAATGTTTTCTTTCTTCCAGTTTTCCTTCCTTTTCTTTTGAAGCTTTTAATTTTTGTATATCTTAGGCCCAGCTCCATGCGTGAATATAGGCAAATAAGCCCCATTCGGAATCCACTCCCATTAATTACAATGTAAAAGTCATTACGTATTTAAATCTCGATGTTATGACGTTAATTTCCGCTTTAGGTTTTAGAGTTTTATTGACACATTTAAATGAATTCTAGAAATAAAAAGAAAATACCAATCATTTTATAATAAAAAAATTATGACAGACCCCAAATTCCTGAATGCAGCAGCCGTGGAGTAGAATGCTTGAGGATTGAGAGTCCAGCAAAAGCTGAGAATACAAGCGACTGAAATGAGAATCTTGCCCTCAATTTTTCTAAATACAAGAACTGAAAGAATATATAACGATGAAATGAAACGTAATTGGGGATTAAAAATATATTACAAAAAATCAAAGACTAACCAACGTAATAATTGCTTCATGTAGAAAGAACAGCGACAACCGAGTTGTATGCACACATAACTGGAGGAAAATGAAACGGAGGACGCTCGCAGACGAGATGAAAGAACCAATTCTAAGAACTTGCGGGCGGAACGCACTTAAGAAGACTAATCCTCACAGAAGATAATGATTAACCTAAAAGTGTGAGAGGTTCACTTGAAAATGCAGACCGCGGGTAAACGGTGTCCCCTCTTCGCTTCCTGGGGTTAATTAAGAAGCGCGGATTTTCCTCTTCGCCATTAACGACGTAGACGCCCCTGGTTCTCCGCTTGAAGCCGACGCTTTCGGAGAGCGGGTTCGGCGCAGCGCCTCTTTAAAGAGAGCGCGGTGGATGAGGTGCAGCGCACAGTTTCTCTCTATTCCCCAAAAGGAATGTTATGATATAACTTTTCTAAATTAATTGCAGTTTGGGTGGAAAATGAATATTCCGCGAGGGAATGCGGGATGCCCTGAACACGAAATTCGTCAGGAACAGACGGCCTAGGGATTTTCTCTGGACGATAATTCACGTTAGTTTCGTTACATGCAGTCGCAACTACCCATTCTAAGGGAGTCGTCATTGTGGCAAGGAGAAAATTTCTCTCATCTTCACTCTAATTCCATCAAACGAATAAAAAACATAAATTTAATAAAAATAAGTAAATATTGTTTAATAGAAATAAACATTTATACTTTTTTTGAATTTAGTAATGAAAGGGGAGATCATAGAAATTTCAACATTAAAAAATAGTTGACACTTTAATTCAGATGATTACTCTTCGAGCGAGCACATGTGTTTGATTGCATCAGAGGTCTTACAGAAAATGATGAATGAGTGCACTCGTCATAAGTCGTTCGTCTAGAAAGGAGATGTGTTAGAAACAGACAAAATGTGAGATCTTTGAAAATTTAAAAATTGTTATTAGACAATTTTCCGTACGATTCCTTAGTTGGTGATCGTTATTCTATGCCAATTAGTTTCCAGTATGAATTAGTCGTAAATATAGACTGAATGTAACTGTAAATTGCCATGAAGTAGATATAAAAAGTTATGAGTAATGTTTATTAATTTCTCACTGAATGAAAAAAGTCTCAAAGAAGAATTATTGTGATCCTAGAAATATATGAGAAATGCATTAGCAAGTCAATTACTACTATAATTTATCGACTTCTCAAGGAAAGAAATCTCGTTTATTAAGAACATTTTTCAACTTTCATGATTTCTCTCAGCTTTCTGCTTTCCAAGTGTGCAACTTGAAACGTAAGGACAGAATGATGAAAAGTTTTAGTTTAGGTTCTTTCGCACAAAAAAAAATGTAGGTCAACTCGGCTATTGAAGACCTGCTCTAACTAGAATTTTGAAGGGACGTAAGTTTCGTTGTCTTCTTACACAGAAGTGGAAGCGAGAGATGCATATCAAGACTTGAATCGAATTAGAATTGCAAGAAGCTTTTAAGAAGAATGCAAAATCACGGGAATGAAACAAGGTGAATTTTTTTTGGAGTGGGGTTAAGAAATAAGAAACAAGACAACGCTTTTGTACGCTTACTTAGTATTCACGAGAGGCAAATATAAATAACCAAGACCATCGTAATATAGTATGATGTAAACAAGGTATATAGCCACAATTCATGGACAATAAAAATATTCTCATGTATTATCATGGTTCCCGCAGGCGCAGTGACATGAATCTCAAAACTAGATCATAATGGTTGTAGGATATAAAATTTAATATTTTCGAAGAAGAAATTGATAAACTCAAACTTTAGAGAGTGTGCTTCAGGAAACTTTTTTGCATGACATTTATACAACAAAAAAATCTGCGACATGTCATTTGAAAATGCAAATCATTGTGACTTACTATTATCCACAATAAGTGTGAGCTTCATTCACTGCTACTACATCAAAATTACTGAAGCGATCGCAGTATTTTCTTTCTTTACAAATGATTCTTCTAACACTTTTATGAAACTTTGCAGCCATTTAGACAACACTTTTTGTTGTTTTTTAACTGTTGTCGTGATGTATGAACTTGTAATAAACTTATATAATAATTAAATTATTAAAAATACGAAATTAATTAAAAAAATAATTTACAAATCTTTTATTATTTTAGAAAAAAGTTAATTTTTAAAAACATTATATTGGGAACACTAAGGTATATTTAATAAAAAATCCAGCACTGTGAAAAAAATTACAACATCCGCCCCTTTATTCAAGCTTGAACCACACACGAAACAAAGAACACACACAAACACAGATACACTCATGTGCGCGCAAATCCCCCCCCCCCACATGCACGCGCGCATACAAGCTCAAAGACGAACCGCTATTCCCCCGATCAAGAATGAGAAACATGTCTAACTCAACAGTTGAAGTGACGTGATTTATAAGACAGGTCTCCGAGAAGGGCAAATAGTTGGTTAATAGTACCATTGGAGCGACTATTTCTAGAAAAATTGAGATTTGTGACTGCCATGACCCATTTATTCTTTTAGAGTTCTCATAATCTCAAATGAAAACTGATCTCCGTTCCCAAATTTGCTTTGGCCCTTAATTTCCATTAGACACACCGAGCAACCTTTAATTATGTAATTGAAAAATAATTATGAAAGCCGAACATAGAAATAAAACAAGTTTAATTTATGGAGGGCGAAAAATATCTTATGGAAAACGTGATTGGATTCGAGGATGAGGAAACTAGTTTTGACCTAATGTAAAGTTTTGAAAAATAGGGTGAACATTTTTTATAGAACTTTTTGTGAAGTTAAGTATAAACGATTTGAAAGAATCAATTTTAAGTTCTCCGTGAATTTGTTTTTATGATATAAACTATGGAGCGTGTAAAATTCTACGAAGGAAATAATTTGAATTATTTGAAATTTGTTAAGATTGGAGGCATTACATGAAATAGATCAATAGGGTTCATTAGATGAAATAGATGAATAATGATTATTAAATGAAATAGTTAAATAAGGTTTATTAAATGAAATGAATAGGGTTCATTAGATGAAATAGATTAATAAGGTTCATTAGATGAAATAGATTAATAAACCGGTAGCGGTAGCTCAGTGCATCAACTGATGTCACTGCAGCGCCTCTGACTGGGAGGTCCTAAGTTCGAGAATTTTCGACAGAATTTTCGACACTAGCTTTTCAACTAGGTCGAATTCAGTCGCTGTCCGGAGGAGAATTCTAGCGGCTGGCTGCTCTGATCGATAGTTTTCTGTGGTTTCTCCGATCAACACCAGGCGAATGCCGGAGCAGCACCCTAACAAACGGGCCACGGACCGCGCGCGATCTGTCCTTCCTATTTCTTGTCCTATCCTTTTCTCTTACACACACACACTTACACCACTAACATGCACTACACTACCACATATTCCGGGAGACTGGTCGGTAGCTTAGAGCTTGTCCCGACTAGGGCGGTGCCCCGCTGGTGAGAGAGTCCTAGTTAGGGGGAAACCCCACTAGCCGACGGTAGGTCGGCGCCGGATCTCACCATCCAGCGGGGGAAGGTCACCACAATTTCCCGAAAATAAAACATGCACTACACTAACGGGACTAATGACCGAAGCAGTTGACGCGCCCGGAAACACGAAAAAAATCAATCAATCAATCAAATAGATGAATAAGGTTCATTAGATGAAATAGATGAATAAGGTTCATTAGATGCCAAGCGACGAAAGTATGGAACGATGAGTGCCGCGGAGTGAACTGCAAGCGCAGGCTCATCGTTTTGGTATTGGGACGCGTCCTCTTTGGAATGCGAGGAGAGTATCTCTGGCCGCATGCTTGGAACGTTTTGACACCACGTGGCGATACAATATTCATGGCAGGCAGCAACACGGCGCTGGCGACCAGATATACAACGACTCAGACACACGACTCAGCATACAATTACAGGTCCGTAAGGAATTTAAAAGTATGTATATGGCTAATATTATAACGAATAAAATGAAGAATCTACAAAGAGCCCTCTTCAGTCTTTCTAATATCGCTTAAGATTTTAATTTAAAATTATCCTCATTCGAAACCAAAGTCATGGGTTTTAAAGGAGTCTTTCCGCTTCGAGCAAATATTGAAATAAATAATAACGTAATTGAACAAGTCTAAAATTTTAATTATCTGGGATACAATATATCCTATGATCATTCTAAAGACCTAGAACAAAAACTCTCTAAATTCCTGCAGCTACTTAATACAATGAAGCAACATCTGCTAAAGAAAGTAAGAAAAGACACTGTTCTTAAGTTCTATAGAACTGTGGCGGTTCCAGCCCTCTTGTATGGTTTAGAGGCATGGACAATAAAAACTCAACTGAGAGAAAAGGTTGAAGCAGCAGAAATGAGGTTGCTGAGACCACTAGCTCGATACTCTTTGAGGGACCACAAGAAAAATGAAGACATTAGGTCAGAACTTGAAGTTTGCAATATAGGCCAAATATTAGATTCACATAGATCCCAATGGTACGACCATCTTCAGAGAATGGATAGTTCGCGCATCCCCCTTCAAAGTTTTGGATACAGACCGCAAAGCAGAAGAAATGTAGGACGTCCACGACTGCGATGAAATGATCAGATGAAACTCCTGGAGACGGAACACGTCTAAAGGCCTAATCCATGCTGTATACGATGATGATGATGATGATGATGATGATGATGATAAAATTAATATTTCTGATTTTTGGTTTTAACAGGTCTGTGCCTAGAATCTTATCTTAAAATGAATAAAATTAAAAATACTGTTTTTAAAACGTTTGTACCTGTAATCCTAACTTATTTCTTTTCTACTATTTGCTTGCGTTAGCGTCTTGACGGCTTAGAAGTGATCACATTGTATCTCTTAGTTTTACATGTGATAATTTTAGGGTTTTGTTGAATATGGTCGCTCGCGGTGCCGGAAGTATAAGTTTTGTTTGAGATCGGAAGATGTTAAGTCAATCGCCAGCGTCAATAGCGAGCGAGAGGGGCAGTTTTTGACGACCACTTTAGGTATGTTCTTCACCAGGGCTCAGAATTTATCAAAACTACATAGAGTTTTCTACATATTGAAGCACAGAAACCAGAACTCCGCTGACTATTCATATTCCATTCACAATGCTATTCATGTTGGAAAAAATCTGTAAAAAACGTTTCTGTGATTTCCAATAGTACGGCCAAGATACTAACAACAGACATTTGCGGATACGAAATCTCCGAATTGCTTAAATGTTTTCAACGTTATCTTTAAAACACCAAATCAGGATGCGGAAGATCGATCCACGGATATCCCCCGTAACGGGTAAAAAAAACATTGATAATTTTTTACTTTTCTAAGGCATTACAATGGAACAGACGACCTTGGGAAGTAAGCTGTGCCAGCAACCTACTTCAGTTGGCTATTACAAATCCTGAGGTCAACCCGTAAGCGATATGCTCTCTTACGTTCCTATTTGAATACACTAGAAATGGAAACAAAGGATATTTATATTTCTCTAGAATGGGATCCTGATGATAAACATATCTGTATTTTTTGTTTCATAAAGTCGGTCATTTTTTGTAATTTTCTCTTTTACTACTCTGACAATTAGTATTCCCTAAAATGATACAAGTCATTCAATGAATTATACTTTCAGCACATCAGAAATAATTTAATTAAGAAATTGCTGTTTTGAGGACTTTGAATTATCAAACATACATTTGGTATTTATTAAAACAACGAAAAACTTTTATTTCATTATAAATCGTTTTTGAGCACCACGAAGTAAAACATTAAAGCTCAGTAAAACATTATTTTTATCTCTTGCCATAGGATTCCAAATGTAACATTTTCATCAATTGTTTTTGTTATTTTGATCATTTCCATTGTAAGAATTTGAAGAAATAAAGAGTGTTACCTACGAGTATCTAGTCAGTTGAGCTTATTTTTATACTAGATGACAGAATTTAAAATAAATTTTGTTTGAACCTTGTAACAGCTGAGAAAAGTCAGAAAAATCCTTTTTGATGTTTTTTTAAGGTCACTTCACTTCTTCCCAGCTACTCGCAATTGTGTTCTCCACTCCGACCAATACAATCTAAGTATAGATATCCAATGCTCAAATTATAATACTCGTGTATCATAAAGGAAACCTTAGCAGAATTGAAGCGCGTGGAGTCGAAGCATGGCCTGAGAGTCTTGCGTGGCGATAGCACTTCGCCACAATTCCAACTCAGAAGCAGCCAACGATCACCAGAGCAAATCAGCAAAGTTTGTTTCTCTCCCACTTCTCCCTTTCGTGATTAGGTGTTGCATGCAGACGACGGATAACAGAGGCAGCTTCAAAACGCCGCCTGTTAAAAGTGCTTGTTCCTGTCGCGCTGCGTAATACCGCGAAACTCTCCGCCCCTCCAAAGTTTACACCTGCCTGAAGTTTGCCAATACCAAGAGCTCTGGGGGGCGCTTATGTACTACGTTTACTACCGTCTGAGATTACGTGGAGGTCGAGCGGAAGTTCTTAGGGAAGGAGACCTCTCGTGCATAACATGCCTTCCTTTGCCGCCGCCGCCACGCCCACCCGCGTCCAGCCAATTTCCCGCCTCTGTTCCGGAGCGCTCTCTCCCACCGGCCCCACGAGAGCAAACCCCGGCGGCGATGTTTGCAGTTTCCACAACGATGGCCAAACGAGATGGCGAACAGATTGCCTTATTGAAATAAGCAAACTGAATCGGATTTTGCCCCTATTGGGGAATCGAGGAGGCTGGGCCGATCAGTTCAATCTTCAGGGTCAAATGTAGGTGATTTATTCCTGCTGTATTTTTTGTCCCTTATTTTTTACGTTATTTACTTTGTGGTTGTCTGTTCTTAAGTGCTAAGATTTTTTGATTGATTGATTTTTTCTTGTTTCCGGGCGCGTCAACTGCTTCGGTCATTAGTCCCGTTAGTGTAGTGCATGTTTTTTCGGGAGATGGCGGTGATCTTCCCCCGCTAGATGGCGAGATCCGGCGCCGACCTACCGTCGGCTAGTGGGGTTTCCCCTAACCAGGACTCTCCCACCAATGGGGCACCGCCCCAGCCGGGACAAGCTCTAAGCTCCCGGCCGGTCTCCCGGAATATGTGGTAGTGTTGTGCATGTTAGTGTAAGTGAGTGTGTGTAAGGGGAGAGGATAGGACAAGGAAGAGGAAGGACATCGCGCGCGGTCCGTAGCCCGTTTGGTAGGGTACTGCTCCGGCACTCGCCTGGTGTTCATCGGAGAAACCACGGAAAACTACCGATCAGAGCAGCCGGCCGCTAGAATTCTCCTCCAGACAGCAGCTGAATTCGACCTAGCTGAAAAGCTAGTGTCGAAAATCCTGCCGCCGTCAGGACTCGAACCTAGGACCTCCCAGTTAGAGGCGCTGCAGTGACATCAGTTGATGCACTGAGCTACCGCTACCGGTTTAAGTGCTAAGAGGATATACGCGTTAACGTAGTACAAAAAAAATTATTCTCGCGATTCCAATTAAAAAACTAAATCTTAAGAAAAATTACGGACTGAATGATCTGTTATAAAAACGAATTCCCATGTAATAGTTTCACCGGGAGAGGTGGCTCAGGGAATCGACTGATGTTCTGAAACTAATTTTTTGAGTTTGACTTAGGTAGAGTCTTGAAACAAGCAAGTCAGAGCAAATATAATTATAAAGCAATGTAATAGGTTTGGCGATTTTTAACTTGTTCATGACAGATGTGCATAGTGTTATCGAAGTTCTTGAAAATCCTTTTACTGTAGACATAAGATCTATTAACAACGTGAAGTTGAATATTTGCCGACTGACACGCACCTAAAAACAATATGCGGAGACGGGGTTGGTATGTTAAGAACTTTCGGAAATAATGTGTTTAAGGAAAATATATATATTTGAATTTATGCTTAAAATTTTCTAAAATATTATAAGAGTTTTTGTTTTTTTAGATATGAAGCATAATTTATAGATTAAAAATAATATAAAGATGCCATTTTCATAGGGGGTGAGCTTAGAATTTATTAGTTGTAAATTTATTTTGGATCGAAATCATTGTTCAAACATTTTATTTTATTTTGCTTCATTTTCTTGTGGCAAACAGCTACTAAATACGAAATTTGTACGTTTGTTGTTAATAAGTACATTCATATTAAAAATGCATGATTTAATAAATGATACCATGAAAAATCAACGCGTTTGTTGAGTACAATTCGCAGGTACCTCTTCCTGACAATTTTTCAGTAGGGCTGGGATGCACGGAGCGTGCGCCAAACCGTTCTGAAGTTTACTCAACTGCAATCTCTTTTCTTCGCCCATCACAAACGCCCCCTTTTCCCATGACTTCCTTCGCAGCTCGGAGCCTAGGCACGAGCCGCTGCAAGCGCCCGCGATCTTCGACTGCCACTTAGGCCGACCTAGTTCACTTCTATTTTTCTAGGGCTTTTATCCAGCCAACAGCCGGTTACCCTTTACGTCTCGATGGGACGCATATTCGACCATACACTAGACAAACACACTTGCTGGCTCCTCTGATCTGGGGTCAGCAGAACACGAGGCTCTCCGCGACAACACATACAAAGTCAAGGGACACACAACCATGCCCAAGGCGGGACTCGAACCCGCGACTCTTCGGACCGAAGCACTGAGTCGGTACTCGCTCTTAGCCACCACGACCATCCGGGTCAGCGTTAACTTTATACTTCGATTTAAACATAGACGCACTTTAAGGTTACTATCTGGAAGGAGAGTGGTACACTGTCATCCAATCGAGAGCTTCATTAGGACTTAATGTTTTGGTATTGGAGCTCGCGATTGGATAACGTCTCCCTCCAGCTCGTGATCTCGACGTGCAGCTATGTTTAAATGGGAATATATACTGTACATGTTTGCGAGCGCGTTCTCCTCAGCCACCGTCTGTAGCGGGGAGGAACACAGCTACCTCCAGAGATATAACATTCACTACACTTACGAGACTAAATTCCTAAACAGTTTGACCGAGGGGGGAGCTTAGTGCATCAACTGATGCCACTGCAGCGCTTCGGACTGGTAGGTCCTAGGTTCGAGTCCCGACGGTGGCAGGATTTTCGACACTAGCTATTCAGCTAGGGCGAAGTTAGTCACTGTCTGGAGGAGAATTCTAGCGGTTCTCTGATCGGTAGTTTTCCGTGGTTTCTCCGATCAACACCAGGCGAATGCCGGAGCAGTACGCAAACAAATTGGCCATGGACCGCGCGCGATCTTTCCTACCTCTTCCTCTATCTTGTCCCCTTACACACACACTTAAACTAACATGCACTACACTACTACACATTCCGGGAGACCGGTTGAGAGCTTAGAGCTTGTCCCTACTGGGGCAGTGTGCCGCTGGAGTGAGAGTCCTGGTTGGGGGAAAACCCCGCCAGCCGACGGCAAGTCGGCGCCGGATTTCGCCAGCGGGGGAAGATCACCGCCACCTCCCGAGAAAAACATGCCCTACACTTACGTGAATTATGACCTAAGCTGTTCACGCGCTCGGAATCACCAACCAACCAACCAACCGCGCGCGATTTTTCCTTCCTCTTCCTTGTTCTATCCTCACTCCTTACACACACACACTAACATGCACTACACTATCACACATGCTGGGAGACCGGTCGGGGACTTAGAACTTGTCCCGTCTGGAGACTGGCCTAGGAAAAACATGCACTACACTTACTAATGACCTAAGCTGTTGACGCGCCCGAAATCAAGAACAACCCGCCAACAAAAGCAGTTGACACCCCCCGGAAACAGCAATCGATCAATGTAATTTTGAGCGAAACAAACCTGCGAATTTTCGGTAGAAAAAATTCATTGCCAGGCCCTGATAACGAAAAATGGACAAATCCAGTTGCGAAATTAATATAAAAGCCAGAACACGTGGTGTAGCCAGAATCCCTGTTTGGTGGGTCGTTCATACCAAAAAACCAATTGACGGCAAAACGTCCGTCCGTCCGTCCGTCCGCCCGTCCGTCTGTCCGTCTGTTAACACTACTAGCTCTTGTACCATACGTAGGGTTTCTTCTAAATTCAAGAAACCCCTCTCCATTTGGCTCGAGTCGAAGTTTGAAGATTTCGAAAAATTTTCTTAAAAACTATTTCTTTCATGAAGGTCGTGTACATTGTTTTGAAAGTTTTAGTAGTTTTTGCGATATAGTGCGAGAAATATGTGCAATTTTAAATAATAACAAAAATAAGATTATCTCAAGAACAGCTGTAAATTTTTTCTTTAAACTTTTGTTAGCGATAGTGCTAAATGTACTCTATTAGATGACAGAAACGTCATAATACTCTATTCTTTTGTTTATTATAACATTTTTTTAAATATCTCTCATGACTTTAATACTCACATTTCCAGCAGTTTGTATACATTATTGCATTTGTGAGTATAAGCGCTTCAAATAACTTTCAATACATTTTTTCAAAAAATCAATAGTTTTCTGTGAAAAAAGTTTCAAATTTCGCATTTACAGTCATCAGAAAACCGGAAATTTGAGCAAATGTAGAAAAATGCTGCTCGAGTGGCGATAGATGACAGCTAGCCAAAGGATGGGGCACGACCGAAAAACTAGACACGGCCAAAGAAATGAGGAAACTAACTAGTACGAGAAAGTCTGTGCCATTCTGTAGCACTACTAGTTAACGTATGGTAAAATGAATAAAGTTTATTATTATTATTATTATTATTATTATTTTGTCCTTTTTCAGGTTAAACTATCGTCGATACGTGTCATAAAAAACTATCGCCCAAGATAATGATCTGTAGGTTATCACCGCGTTTAAAATAAAATCTGAGATGCGAGTTTCAATTTAACATCCACGCTCCGCAATTCTACATGACATCTGATTTTTATAGCTTAAATCTGCTGAGATGAAATTGGAGAGAAGAACGTTATTACAGGACATTATCGTACGCGCCAATCTGGAGCAACTACCCTAGTCACATGCGCGCGCTCACCACATGCGCTTTATGGCACCTAGGGAATGCTAATCAACGAAATATCTAATATCCTGATGAATATCTCTCGCGTAAATCACTCCACACTCGTAGATCATAGGATGGGCAGGGCTAATTAAGCAGATCATTCGCTAGAGGCAGGGGGAACGTGTTAATCAAGGGCATCGAAGAGAACATAATGGCTTCAACAACGCAGTTTTTCTGCGCATTGAATGTAATTTTTAATACAACAATCTTATGATTGAATCATATTTTGAATGAATACAAATAGTAAGGTTATAAAGTAGAACTCAAAAGAAGCCATTTACTTTTTTACTTTCTGGACACCTGGATTTATCCTATTTCTCTTTACCAGGGCCCTGTAATAAGAGGTTTTCTGCCGAAAATTCGCCGTTTTTTTCGCGCAGCATTACATAACATTCTCTCTACTGCTTAGTGAGAAAGTGAAAACGCAAGCTTTATTGCCATTGGACTGCCCGCTGTCCGTCTCGCCCCTTGCTCCTCGCCCTTCGCCTGCGGCGTAGCCGAGGCGGGAGGGGCCTGGAGGGCAGCGGTCACTTGCGATGACAGATGAGGTCTGTGTCGGCGCTATTGCTCTCCACGGGCGGTGTTGGCGGAGATGTCACACGAAGGGGCGCGAAGGGCACGAGCAAGTGAACCAATAATCGCATAATGAGGCATTAGGACATGTGCAAAAAAAAATCCAGAAGAAAGGCTATTGCAAGTAATGTAAGCGTGATGAAGCTATTTATCTAATTATGACACGCTTCACCGAACACATTTCAGGCACCAGTTCCGGTTCTATCCCTATCTCCTGTGACGTATGGAAAATGAGATGTTTGTACATACCGTTGGGTGAATTACCGTTTCTCTAATAAGTAATTCTGTATTTGTTTCATTATACATAAAAAAATTCTATTGCCTCTAGGGATATTTATTTTAAGAAAACAATATTGTTAAATACTCGTATTTTCTTTAATTACTTAATGTAGATCTTCTTTTCCGAATGATTACCAAAACCAATAAATATTATGCAAAATGCTATCACCCTGCACTCACCGTTCTGAATACAGGGATTCACATTGAAGTTTTGTCCTGTTGTCACTAATGCATCACTACCTTGTGTGACCGCCGCGCCTTCCGTGGACGAACCGTTCTATCGGCAGCGCTAAGACTCTATCAACGCGTGTCGGATTTCGTAGCACGTTCGTTCGTTTAATTCAATTGGCGAAGGTGATAACCGTTGATTCCTTTCTGGTTAGAAGGGCATAGTGACTCACAATCTAAACCATCCTACCTTTAAGGATCTCCTAAATAAACGCTGTTTTGATGAAAACTGATAAAGTAACTAACATACGGTGCATCTGGTGTTATTACATTAGAAATTAGTTATTATGTGTTTTCTAGATACCATTATGGTAAAAAATTGTTTCCACTGCAAAAGTGAGATATATTTATTTTTTATTTTGAATTTATTTGAATATTTGATTCAATTTTTTTTTATATTCAAAGCTATTTTACTCTGATCATAGAAACCTGCCTGTAAACCTGAAATCCTGTTCTTCTAAAAAAATTATCTTTTCAAGAAATGTTTGTCTTTAAAACAAACTGTTTCAATTATTGAAACTTGTATTGGACCTTCCTGTCTTTGTAAACCTGATCCAAAACAACCGTGCTTGTCAGCCTACATGCTCTCAAAGACAATTGACAATCTTGATGGCAGAGAAACTGAAACGCCAGAGCGATTATGTAACGGCCGCAGGGCCTGAAGCGGCGATTTCCGCACAGCGCGAACCTGGGAAGTCACGAAAGGTCCAAATATTAACTGGAGCAAAAACGCTTCTTTCAATTCTTCATACAACTTAAAAATTTTCTTTTATGCATTTTGTGCGTTGCTGATAGAATATCATGTAAATCCGAGTATTCAATTGAACTCTTACGTGTTGCAACAAGAATTCAATTCTGATTATTCATATCAGGCTAGCAGGACGATCAGCGTGAAATCAGAGCTATCGTCAAGTTCTTCCAAACAATGCTTTAGCTGTCAAATGAAGTGTTGACCGCTAAGTCATAGTCGTTCTCCTCGAGATAAATTGGCCTTCAGCGCCCGACAGTATTTCGTAAGAAAACAAAGGGGCATCAGCTTGACAGGCGACACTACACTCGTTCGGCGAGGTCATGAAGATTTCAATTTCGAGGCGCGAACTGTAGAGGGTGCAACCACATACCCTACCACTGACCCTGTCCAAACATCGATGGCCTCACGAGTCACAATGATTGATTGATTGATTGATTTCTTCGTGTTTCCGGGGGCGTCAACTGCTTTGGTCATTAGTCCCGTTAGTGTAGTGCATGTTTTTTTGCGGGAGATGGCGTTGATCTTTCCCTGCTGGATGGCGAGATCCGGCGCTGACCTACCGTCGGCTAGTGGGGTTTCCCCCTAACCAGAACTCCCACCAGCGGGCCACCGCCCCAGCCGGAACAAGTTCTAATCTCCCGACCGGTCTCCCGGCATGGGTGGTAGTGCAGTGCATGTTAGTGTGTGTGTGTGCAAGGGAAGAGGATAGGACAAGGAAGAGGAAGGAAAGATGGCACGCGGTCCGTGGCCCGTTTGGAAGGGTACTGTTCCGGCATTCGCCTGGTGTTGATCGAAGAAACCACGGAAAACTACCGATCAGTCACAATGGTCCTGTGAGTGAAATATATTATACCATCGCCACAGGTTAACTTGTTGGTTTGTTGATTTATTACAGTTTTCGGCCACGTTAACAGCTAAGATCATTATTCCCGTAAGTGTAGTGTATTTTTATCGCGGAAAGTGCCGTTGTTCTTCTTCCGCTAGATGGCGAGATCTAGGCGTTGGCTAGCAGGTTCCCAACCAGGTATCTCCCATCAATGGGGGCACCGCCCCTGACGGAGCAAGCTCTAAGCTTCGACTGGTCTTCCAACATGATTGGTAATGTAGTGCATCTCATTTTAAGTGTGTATAAGTAAGGAGTGAGGAAATGACAAGGAAGAGGAAGGAAAGACCGCGCACGGTCTCTGGCCCGTTTTTCAGGATTCTGGCATTTGCCTAGTGTTGATCGCCGAAACTGCGTTAAACTACCGTTCACAGCAGCCGGTCGCTGAAATTCTCCTCCAGAGATCTTTAGATTTCAACCTTTCTTGCTAGGGTAGAATATCGTGCCAACCCCTTGGGACTTTTTTCGGGACTGAAACCCTTGGACCTCCCGGTGACGGGCACTGCACAGACATCAATTGATACCATGAGACACCAAAGCCGGTAGTAACAATGGTCCGGTGAAAGAAATAAGTAATATGATCGACTCGGATAACGCGGCACATTGGCGCGAATGTTGGGTAGCAGTTAAGAAAACAAGTACCTGGATTTACGACTCAGCCGCTGATGGGGATCCTAGAAACACCTCGTGGTGAAAGGAACGCAGAACAGGAGTACGTAAAGCGCTATCCACTTTAATCGCTCGTGGGAGTTCACTTCGCTATACTGATCGCGTATGTTACTTCACGCATGGCTGCGAGTTCCAATTAGCTTCGCGTACTGCTTGTTAGTGAATGTGCGAGGGAATTACCTCCTCTCGACAATGCAGTCTGTTCTTTATTTACAGTTGTCGGGGATAAAATGTGACTCGTGGCGAGATCAGCAGCTTAGAACGACATGGTAAATATTTAAATTTTATTACGAGTTTCTTAGAGATGCGTTTGGAAAGTTCGGACAGTTGTCCATAAAATATACCGAAAAATCTGTAGAAACAGAAATGTATTGCACCAAGTACAGTTTTTCAGCCTCGGTGCATCGTCCAAGTAGATGGAGTAGTAAGGCACGAGTATTTATATCAAGTTCTTGTGGCTTGCATTGTCTTGCCACCAACTCAACTGAACATCATCGAACCTATAATCATTCACTTAGCGTCATCATCACCATCATCATTCATCCCTGTGATCGCCCTTTATGCAATAAAACTCATGACCTTCATTGCAACGCCAAAACACAAAAGTTACTTTCGTATTGAAGTAGTTAATTTTTGACATGTGAGGTTTCAAAGAAAAGATATTTCATTCTCAAATGGGAAAATGATATATGAATTTTGTAACTTGCCGAGCAAGAAACGTACTTCGTCGTTATCTCCAAAGGCCTCAATCCAGTCTTCAAGGGATTGGGCGTACCGGTTTCGAGAACGGTGGAACAGTTTAACACAATGTGGGGTTTCATGTGCCCTTACCAAAACCTTAAGAACATAATCTACAAAATTATAACTTTTCTTCTTATATTTCTTTGATATTTGCTTTGAATACTTCACTGTTCAACAGTATTACTTTTCTAAAATTTCAGGTCGATAGTGTCTTAAAAATCGTAGAAAAAAATCGTCGTTTCTTACCGTGTTACATAGAGAGATAATGTCGAGAAAGTAGCCTGTTTATATTGTTTTGATTTCCTACTTCAATATTCTTACATTGAGTTATATTGTATTTTTATATTGTTGAGAGTATGTGTTTTTGTATTTATTATTTTTCTATGCATACACAAGTATTGCAAACTTGTGATTTTACAGTCACCGAGCAAAGTGCAATCACAGAAGATATTTAGTAAGTTTAGTAATAGTAGTAAAACCGTTCTCCTGTAAAATGTCATTTTTGAGATGTGTTGTTGTTGAGTTGCGTTCTTGTGCACCGTAGATACGTTGTGCATAGAATTCTCTCAATTGCCGATGCCTTTATGTCGGTTTTGCTTGTGGGAGTACAAATCCTAATTACGACGCGAATCTCGCAGCCGACTGGAGACGGAATGAACGTAGCACCCATGATGTGGCTCGATGCCTTCGGATGTCCATGCCTACTATTATAATCGTACTGTGATGGTCTTGATTTCAATGCAGAGAAAAGTTACATCATGCAAACGAACAGCGGATTTACAAATATTGGATCAAGACGAGTTAATATAGAAAATAATAGTTTTCGGTTTGTATACTTTAAGAAATTTAAATACGAATGGGTCATCAAATTCGCTGATAAAAATTCAAATTGGTTCAGAAATGTTATGGCTAAATAGAATGCATTAATTCTCTTTACCGCATTTAAACAAAAATCGAAATTTGAAAAAGTTACTCTAGCTTTCAGTGGCGTAGTTATAGTTTCCTTACATCCCTATAATATTTAAATATTTTGAATGTAACACTAACGGTTGTTTTTTGTCGTAAATTAAAGTGTTTTTGGTAAGTGGAAGAAAAAATGTTTGTGGAAGAGTTTGCATTTACATTTTTAATTATTTTTTAAACTGTTGTCGATGTTTATATTAAGAATTAATTTTAACTCTTTACACATACCTCTTTTATTATATTTCGATTATTTAGGATCTGAAGGCACCTTTGGCGGCCCATTTCCTTCGTAAGGTTGCTTCGAGAATTTTGGAAATATACTCTTGTCGGACATTATTGATAAGAATTGGTATTTGGTATCTAGCAAGTTAGCCGTGAAAAATGTTTCTTCGTGTTGTATATTATTGACACAAATATTCTTAAATTTTGCTTAAAATCTGTGTCGTTTTGCATTATTATCAATATATTCGTTATGTCAGAAATATGACAATAATATTTCAATCTCCTGGTGCTGAAATAAGTATCAAATTGATTGCAGGATACATTTGTATAGTTTACGACTTGCACATCTTGTTTTTTTAATACAATTTCCAGACTTTTTCTTAAAACTTTACATATATTTCTAGGAATTATAAACATTTCATAACATCAACATGAAAGCTAATAAAAAAGTTTTATTGAAAGGCTCAGCATCTCTACTGTTAACCAGTTTCAAATTAAGTGGTTTCACGAGGCAGAATGATATTTACGTAAATAAATTAACATGACAGTTTTCTAGTTATTAAATGAAAGCTTAATTAATTTATTTAATTTAATGTATTCGCATAACTCTATTTGTAGGAGGTAATTGCTACTTCAGCTTTCATCAACCTCAATTCTCAATTTGTAAATTCCACGATTTACTCTATAAGCAGAGAAATGGATGTGGAGAAAAGGAGTGTTAGATAATATTACTACAAATAGCAACCATAATGTGAGTAATTGATGGTAGTGCTTGTGCTTTGATGAGGTTTTATCATAATGTATGTAAATATTTATGAAAATATTTGTTTGTATGAAAACAGTAAGTAACATTATTACGATTTAACAAAACAAAATTCTCGTGTTCAAATATAAATGTTACATAATGTACTTCATGTATATTTATGTAATAACATCGTTAGTACACTTTTCAGCGCTTGGCGAAAGGAAGTGCCTATTTTCTACGGTAATCCTTTATTTGTCCCATACTAGAGCAAAGTCCATGTATGAATGACGAGTCAAAATGAATTTAGCGCGAAGCTGAGATGGGTACTCTTTCTGACCATGGTTCATTTTTGTAAAGTCAAACATGGGACAAAATATTCAAAGGAAATCGAAGTTTATTTTGATGTAGATACATATTTATGCTGTTTATTTTGTATTTTAGAATGTGTGACTCAATAGGAAATCTTTCAGTTTATTTTTAAATGATTATTCTTAATTAAGGTTTGTAACTTCATTACGGAGTTCCTAATGCAGGGGTCTCGGAATTAATGTTACGACCGTCTGGTACATGTAGACGTTCGTAACATTTACCAGTGAACATGTAATGAAAAATAGTCTATAACGAAGTTAAATTTCATTTATGTATGTCATTTGCTCCTAATTTTAGGCAACCACGAATACACTAATATAAGACAATTACATGAAATATCCTTGTCGTCCTGAAAGCGTGACCTACAGAATATCTGTGCGTAAGGTGTTGCCTAAAAGAGGGGCATATACAGTTGTTTGAGAAGGGTATGTGATGGTTAACAAGATCCAATGAAAATTTCTTTCGGAATAGACATGTAATCGATTTCGGCGGAGATGTCTATATCCATTTTGGGACTTTTTTTTATTCGAACTAAGAAGGATTCTGATTATATAATTGAAAAAATTTCCTAGAATTTTTAATAACACATACCGTAGAAATATTAGCATATTTCACCAGGTTATAAGCGGTTGTTTATTTTAATAGTTGTTTATATTGCCCTTTTTTTACGTTTCTGAGATTGTAGCTAAAGGATGACGCTTAGAAAATTGTGAACTTTTCAAGTTACGAAATTCCAGAGATATCAGCGAAAATGAGATACTCACAATTTTATGAGCGTCTTTTTTGCATCCGTGAAAAACAACAACATTTAAACAAAAACTTTGGTGTAATTTTTCAGAAACTGTTTAAAAATATAAGGTTTCTGTAAAGTACCATACAAAATCATAACATACGATTCAAATATACAACAATAAACAATACGACAATAAACACATCGATTGGGGAAAAACAATTTTGAAAATACTACCTACAATTTAGGCACTATAGACGTTAACGGACAGACGGGCACATGTTTTGCTGTAAGTAAATTTTTCAGTGACAAGGGCCTACAAGACGTGGATTTAGGGTGCATTACTTGTTCTTAGAAACTAATTTGAAATATATTGAACAAACATATATAAACGTTTTTGTTACCAGGTCTCCGCAATAAGTTTTTTTAATTTGTTGCGTCTACTTTGACGCAACGCGTCTCTGTCGAAAATTTGCCTTTTTTACCGCAGCTCTACAATACTTTCTCTACGTTGCGTAAGCAATATACTAGAAAGTAAAAATACTCTGGTGTCCATCGTTATCATCTCTCCCTCTTCGACCATTAATATGCGACTGATAATGATCGTGAAGGCAATACTTCGGAAAGCAAAAGCATGTCTCTTCAAAAAAGGAAAGCTTTTTTGAAAAAAATTATCAGAAGAAAGGAGAGCAAAACAATAGAGGAATGAAAAAGGATTATAACGTTAAATAATTCTCAATAGAAACTCAATGTGATTGCCCACAATGTACATGAAACGACAATCGTCTTTATATATAATATTACAAGGGAGTGTCATGACTTTATTCTGTTTTTAAAACACAATCTACACAAAACACCGTAAATGTGCTATTACTGAAGAGGAAATTATCACCAATTCTGCATAAAACCAATTTAAGACCACACAATGAAAGTTCCCATATTATAATATACAGAAACAACTTGCGCCCTTGCAACCTGCAACACACGCACCATCGTGCTTTACTAGGAAACGCTTTTAGAAGAATCATCATTTGCAAAGTGCTGAATGTTTGCAAGAGTTCATCTAGTAAATCTTAATGCTGTAACGTCGTGTGGCTGCGTTTCCTGCTCCAGTGCGCCAGAGAAGCCGATGTAAGGTGTGGGGATGAGGGTAGCTAAAAATATCCATCCGCACAATGAACGCCACACGGGACCAAAGGGATTTCCAATAAGGGAAGGTAACCCTGCGCCGGAGTTTCGCGAGGTGAGCCAGCGTCGCTAAGTGTCCCAGGGTTGCGTGTGGGGTCAAATGTCATACAAGGTCACGTGGTTCGGTCCTTTATAAGGGAGGACCGCCAAGCCACTCGCGGGTAACGCATTTTAGCAGTGGAGTATACTACTTCCATGCCCTAGGCTACTGATGACCTTAGAAATAAACTTTGACTATATAACTATACATAATCTTCTAATCCTCTCATAAACCCCGTTCAATACAATTATTGTCAACAAACGAACTTCCCGAAGTTGGTTGTGACATTTTTTCAAAATATCTTACCAAGTATCTGTCAATAGTTAACTTTAAAACTATCACATACTTCTTATGTTGCAATTTTAACCCTTCAGTAGTCACGTGGATTACTATTGTAATCCAGTAATATTCATTCGCTGTTTTCTGCAAGAATTGACAAACTTTTGGCACGGACTTTTCAGTACCTTTCGTAGAAGGCCTGAGCTATCGAATTATAGCGTCATAAGACTCAAGTGATAATTGCTGCATTAGTGATAAATGCTGGAAACTGCTTGGATTACAATAGTAATTCACGCGACCACTTGCGTTTCAGTTTCTGACCTAAGTTAACATCAGGGATATCGCTACAATCGATGCTCTGAATGTTTATGCAAAGTACTAAAGTAGAGAAAGATTGACCAGAACGGTATTTCTAAAGGATCATGCATTGTCCTTTATGAAACCAGAAATGAAGAGAAATCTGTAATGCCAGCATTATGAACACGCGGGAAACTTCTGCTGAGAATCCGAGAAGGGACCGAGGGCTCATAGGAGTCATCAAAGGGCAATGTGGGATGTTATCACTGTGGACGTCAACGAAACACGATCACTCAACAGTAGTGCAAAAATTGTGTCCAGTAGGTGTGCCACATTCAGAAAATCTGTGAGATAATCATCTGATTTTGACATTCAAACATACTCAGAATAGAGGTTCCACATATTTAAACAATTTGTCAAAATGCTTTATTTAGTAATCGTAATGCAAACTATATTAAGTGCAGAACACAAATAGAACATAAGAATTTTCGAAAACAAATATCGACTCGCATGTATTTGACTATATTTGTTTAAGGACATACATGCTTTTTTGTGTAGCATTTCATAGAATTGGTAATATGTATACATTATAATCAAATATTTAATATTTTGTAAATGTTAGGTGTTTTTGATACCATTACTTGTCCATATTTCAACTAAAAGACGCTTTGTTTGTAAAATGTTGTTAATAAAAATTTTAAAAAAGGATTACAATTGCAGTCCACGCCACCACTCGCGTTCCAATTCTCAGCGCGACCACTGAAGAGTTAACACTTAACACACGCTTAATATAGTCCATTATATATTTGTACACTCACCACCAATCATGTTTATCCTGAACCAAAGCGCACATATAATTCACTCTGTCCATTTACTTCCCACTGCCTCCGAACCTCCGAACTGCTCCGAGCGTGTCAAGAAACCGCTCGGGATATCGGCAACCTGAGCCCTTGGCTGTCCCATTTCTTCCCAGTAGGAGGCAGGAGTACATCATGCAACGAACGCACGCTGTGTGGTTGCCGCTGGGTGCCAGCAGTTTCTTCGATGTTGCTGCCTCTTAAGAGGACTGATGCGCTGACTAGCGAGCGATTTAATACAAATTTCAACAGGACAGATTATATAGAATTTTGAAAAATGTAGTCACTGAAAAATACAGTGTCCTGTAATTATTTTTAATATAACATATCCGGTCAGATTTTTGCTCTGGTAATTTTCTCGGCCTCGATAGCCCACCACATACGCCACTGCCTTTTGGCTTCCTCGCAGAAATACTGCTAACACTTTCCGCCCAGACTGGCGCGGAGTGATGTGTGCACGAGGTCCTCCGATGAATTCAGGACATATCTGAGTTCTCGACCACTGTAGGGCAGTGGGTGCCTGGGCACGGCCTGGACACGGCCGATGCCTAGCCGCCAGTAGGTTGAGTTGGCTCTTCGCTAGCTCTCCAGTAAGTCGCGAGTAGAGATTGATGGGAATTAGCTCCAATAAATATCTCGGAGTGAGAACTTGTAAGCTCGTATACTAAATAGTTCTGTAAATGAATTGTGTATAGCTCACTCGTATCTGTGTCATTGAGTATATCCACGACGTCACGGTACCAGAGTAGGCTACGTCTCTGAAAAAGATAGGATGAAGGAGCGAGCCCTGTCCATTGAAGACAGCCTTGGCGCCACTCATCGGCCGCCGCGTGACAATGTCGAAGAGGAAAGGAAAGAGGGGGAAGGTTTTACCTTCCGATTTAGGACGAAAACTAGCTTCACCCTGAAAGTTGGTTTGCGCGCCTTGAGCACATTTCATATGGAAATGTAGCAAACAAGTTCAGGATAAACAACTTGGCAACTGTGCATTTTCAAACCATGCTGCAATTAATTTGTTTTCTTGTCTCAATATCAGAAATCTGTTCTTGAAGTTGCCCCACTGAGTTTTCATATACCTGTTTATTAATAGAACGGCTATGCTAGATAAAACTAGTACAGGAACATCTGCTTGGTATGTAACGTTGATGATAACATTACCAGTTCTTGTGCCTCAAATTACAAAATTTACAGTTGCCCAACAAGTTTTGCACTTTTCAAAAGGATTTCTCTTGTGTCTATTGTTGAATATTATTATTAAATTGACACAAAACGTTTGGCAGTTTTATTTTAAGACCAAAATCTCTTTTACTGGAAAGAAATCAGAACGTTTTCAACAAAGAAGATAGGAGAGAAGGCTAGACTTTTATATCGTCCGTTAGCTTTTATACAATAACATTATACACTCTCATTGTAAGAAAACCTAAAGAATTTAATTTGGTCACTCTCTTCGTGAGTGTGAAGTAAAACTTATATAATGGAATCATTATCAAAGGCAAAATTACTATGCGTGGGATTCCAGCAGCTTCAGTGTTAAACAGACTCTATACAATACACCCACAGAAACAAATTTCAAAGAGAAAAATATAGCAAAAAGCTGTAAAGAGCAACACGCTCTGTTGAATGTCAATCAAATTTCCTTGGAATAAAACGTTGCATTCTCTACAGAGAGCTAATTTAATTTTGGTACTCTACTTTGCAAAAACAAAGAAATAACTTTGCAAATATAATTCCGCTGATTCTGAAGTTTTCTCTCTGATGTGCTGAGAAAAGAATTGAATTAACAAAAAACCCAGTACTGCTGTGTCGGAAAAAAATATATAAACTATAGAATTTAAACAGTTTTGTTTTTACAAACGACTTCTAATTCCACCTAGTTTCTACCGGTAGCGGTAGCTCAGTGCGTCAACCGATGTCACTGCAGCCCCTCTAACCGGGAGGTCCTAGGTTCGAGTCCTGACGGCGGCAGGATTTTCGACACTAGCTTTTCAGCTAGGTCGAATTCAGCTGCTGTCTGGAGGAGAATTCTAGCGGCCGGCTGCTCTGATCGGTAGTTTTCCGTGGTTTCTCCGATCAACACCAGGCGAATGTCGGAGCAGTACCCTACCAAACGGGCTACGGACCGCGCGCGATCTGTCCTTCCTCTTCCTTGTCCTATCCTCTCCCCTTGCGCACACACACACTTACACTAACATGCACTACACTACCACATATTCCGGGAGACCGGTCGAGAGCATAGAGCTTGTCCCGACTGGGGCGGTGCCCCGTTGGTGGGAGAGTCCTGGTTAGGGGGAAACCCCACTAGCCGACGGTAGGTCGGCGCCGGATCTCGCCATCCAGCGGGGGATGATCACCGTCATCTCCCGAAAAAAAAAACATGCACTACACTAACGGGACTAAGGACCGAAGCAGTTGACGCGCCCGGAAACATGAAAAATCAATCAATCAATCCACCTAGTTTCCAAACTGTAGTGTAAAGTTATAAACATAAAGCAGTTAAATCATTAAACTTGTCAACCTACAATAACTAACATCTATGGGGCAACTTTCCATGTTGGAGTCACTTAATAAAAATGAAGGTGACACATAACCCAATTTCTTTTATTTGTAATGTTTATGTAATGATTATATTTCAAATTATAAACTTCATTATGATAACGCAATTGTAGACTTCTCGATTCTACTAAAGAGCTTCGAATTTTAGAAAAGCGCACTAAGTTTCAATGACATATAGGCTGTTATGATAACGAAACATTTCAATAAAATACTTTCTACTATGCTTCCGAGGACAAAACAGTAATGGAGCTATGCATTTCTAATATTATAAGGAACACACTGGTATTTCCCTCGCATCAAATGAGATAACCGATAATAAGGAAAATAGATTCTTGCATTTATTTTATTCATGTATTAAAGTACTTTTGCAGAGCAGTTTTACACTTAATTATTCACTTGTTCGTCTTTAATTGCCAATACAAGATGTAATTGAATAGCATTGTTCATATTCTTGAATTAAAGCACTTTAATGCCTGAATGTATGCTACAAATTCTTGTACCATACACACCACCATTGATAATAAAAGTATTCAAGAAATATGGTGTAACAAAACGAAAGTAAGATTGATTACTTTTAAAATGAAAATAATTATTTATTATCGAAAATATTCTAGTTGTCATAACACAAATATTAATGGAATAAGTGGTTCGAGATATGTTGTTAAACTCTGAAATTGAAGCATGTTCATTCGTTGTTCTTTGTGAAGTTTTAACGCCTTAAAATGTTCAAATTTTTTTTCATTTCGTTCACACGAATTCCCTCTCTGTCTATACACAAACAAGGAGAGAAGATAAACTTGCCAAAAATATTAACGATTTGCAAAACAGCAAACACCATGCGACGGGTGTGATAAAAGTGGAAGGGGATGCCGAGGTAAGTGGTAATAAAACGTGTTTTTAAGGCAGTTTAAAAATACTGATTCTCAACTGTTGTATTCGGCACTGTGGCTACATATCCGATTGCTTTAAAGCATTTCCGGCTGTCCGATATTTTCGAATTCTATTGAAAAGGGAAAACCAGTAATATTCAATAAAAACACATACCACAGATCCCTTATACTCTGAATTTTATTTTTAAACCCACGTATACATATTTTTTATATCTCTAATCAAATGTTATCCATATTCTTGTTTACGCTTTTACACTCGCCTTCCGCGTAACGTTGGATACTTAAAGTACGTGGTTCAACATCGCAAATAATTTTTCGTTTGTTTTTCAATGTGGAGGTGCGATATATGAAAAATGTGGGGTTGGTGGGAAAACATTTGTGTTGAAGAATAATAAAAAACTAAAGAATGTCTATTAATGTAATGTTAATTAAAAAATATATAGAAATTGATCTTGCAATTTAATGTAAGCAAATTAATAATTACATTACCGCTAAATTGGTAATTTTAGTTTTAGGATTAAGTTTTGTACAAACAACATGTCATGTAAATAAGTTGAAGTCAAGTAAATGATAACACATAAAACGTGCATTGTAATCACTGTATTTGTGTTCACGTTATTTATTTATTTTTTATTTCCGTACGGCATTATTTACGGGGAGGCGACCATTGGCTGTTGTTCACGAAAGTACCTGCACTTGATCATCTTACTTGATGATAATGAAGAAATATCTGTAACTTAATTATGAAGACATCTTCTTGCTTCTCTTCTACTTTTTCAGGAAGTTTAAATTTAACACTTTGTTGTTTGGAGTTTATTTTACACAGAAAACTATTCAATTATTGAGAAATTGAATTATTTCCATGGATTCAATCTCTCTCGTTTCTAATTTTTGAAATAGGGAACCACAGTTCTTCATCTTCGTTTTACAATGGTTGCACAAAAGGATTCTATAGAAGGATCGAGTGAAGGAATTATGTTTGGCCAAAATAAATCATATTTTGTGAATTTTCGCCGACTTCGGTTGTCGATGGAATGCGTGTTGGCTGAACCATGGATGAGCCATTTGCCTCACATATACATAAAGCATTTTCCCCTGAGCGGCAGGCAACCATTACGCACTGAAGTTTGACGGGTCACGTTTTGGCGCAGTCATAGATTTACTTTACCTGCCGAACATCTGTACATGATGGGTTACCTATTAATCAGGGGCAAATATCTCGTACAATTTCATTGTAAGTAATTTCCCACCACATATTCATGGACCAAAGTTACGATTTTCGACTCTTCTACATGCACTAGATGTTTGTCACATTTATTCTGAGAGTTTCTGTGTATCTAATATATGCTTAAACATTTTGCAGTGTTATTAAAATAATAGTTTTAATTTTTTATTAAAAGTTCCATTAAGAAAATTAAAAATTAAAAACAAATCTTATGAGTGTCAGACAAAAACGAAACCAACCATGTTACACATTCACGAGTGATTTGAAATTTTATTCACCGCATGTCAGGTATATAGTGTATTGTATCTTTCTCTATCGTCCTCGCTTATCCTCGCCCGCGCTTTGAACAGCCATATATAATGAATCCCCCTTTTTTTTCTCTTTCCCTTTTCGAGTATCTAGTACCGTGGGTAAGCTGGTGGTCCTATACAGGAATCCAAACGGATTGTGCGTGCTAGGGTAAATAACGACGAATATTTTTGATCGATATAAACGAACCACATTTTGGTTCGATCGTTTATTAATATTTCCTAGCCTTCCCTCTTTTCATTGTATACGGCGACAATTCACCTACTTTCTTTCTACTCTAGTACATAGTGCCCTATAACATAAACATTCCAAACAGAAAAAATAACACACAACAACGAAAATCACTCACACACAATAACACAAAACAATATAAAAATCCCATTCATACATCGAATGCGCATTCCCTACTTTTCTTTTGACCATTTCTTATTTTAATTCTATTGACAAAACTTGATCTTCGATAATTCTCTTTAGTTATGGAATGCGTCTTCAATGAAGCATCTGCAAGGAATTCAGGCACACACACACACACACACACACACACACACACACACACATATATATACGCGTGTCACTTCCCTGTTTTGCGGCTCAGCTCTCGTAACAGGGATGTCTGGTGGCCGCCGTCCAATGCTCTTCGATGTGCGGTCGCCGTCTACTCCTGCTCGCGGTCGCCTTCGGAAACCACTTCTCGCAAACCGCTATTATTCGCATAAATGTTACCATTCAGCTGCCAGTCCGTCACCGACTAATAAAATTATATGTGTTCGCGGTATACCGCTCGGCAAAACAGACAAAATGAAACACAACTATTTTCCGCGTGTCGTCGAACACGTCACTTCTTGAAATTACTACCGCTCGCATCCGTTTATATTGAAAATAATCGTCCAATCGTACTGATCCGGGTATCTATTCTTTTATATTCCATAACGAAATGTTCGTCGCGTTGAATTTTCTTACACGAAAATAAAATACATCTCGTGATTCGTAATCACATAAAGTCCTACTAAAAAAAATAAATTCAAGTTACTCCCGAATTTTGTTCCTTTTCCTAGTATTGCAAAGTTCTAACACCCATCACAACGTTATTTTCTATTTAAATTCCTACACTTTTGAAAAACTTAACAACACGCCAATTTCGCGCACACGAAGCGTTCCCCCCAGTGTTCACGACACATCTGACTCCCATCGGAATTTTTTTCTAGTAACTTACATTGTTACAGAAGATTTCTGTAACAAAATAATTGCTACTCGCTTGCTTTTTTCCTCTGTTGATTCCAAAAGACTATCTTCGCTTCTTAACATGGCATCATTTGTTTATCCTTTTTGGTTCATTGTAACTTCCAAATATTTTATCATTACTCTGCTTCCGAACGTGCGACAAAGTTGACACTAATTTTGTCGTCTTTCCCGTATTTTAGTCTATTATTTCCCAATGTTTTAGCCGAATCGGTCCGTGCGTTTTGTCATAATTCTTAAAAAACCCTGTTTATAATCTTTATTTTATACTTCAACAATGGCCGTATTCTGTTCATGTTATTAAAAAATTTCAATTATGTTTCAATTTATATCTGCTGAAGGCGTTGACCGAATTTGATGCCGTTTGTTTTATTTCATTCTATATTTTCTGCTCTACCGGACGATTATGTTCAATTTTCCCCAAATTTCACGCGCTACAATTCCTTATTTTAATTTGGACTTACGAAAATGTTTTCTATCGGCACCGTTGCACTCCATATACAAGTTTATTCTTTGTCACTTTTTTGGCAACGTTGCATCTGGGGTTTTGGTCTCGAAACGATGAATCATTACAATAGGTACTCTTCCTACCCATATTCCAGTTGCTCCTATTGATCGTTTTAAAGGATTGGATTTACGTTACATCACATAAGTAAATGACTTTCTAGTGATTTGAATGACTTGAATTTATGACTTCACATTGATATGACTTCTTTTGAAAGAAAATAAATCAATGAGTGTTGCTAAAACTAATCATTGTAAAGACAATAAGTGACTTTCTCCTTAAAAGGTAAATGTGATATTAAATTAGAAAAAAAATGTGATTATTTTGGGTTTTCATCTCATTTTAGTCTCTCACTCACGAGTTTCATCAATGTGAACTTCAAAAAACTGGCGAAAATTGACACATTTTTATTCTTTTCACTGAAAGTAGAACCATCTGAAACTTATTACGCTTTTTAGTTTGGGGTATGAGCCGCTCTGGATGACCGAGGTGGCTAAGAGCGGGTACCGACTAGCGCTTGGGTCCGAAGGTAGTAGGTTCGAGTTTCACCTTGGGCACGGTTGATTGTCCCTTGTCTCTCATGAATGTGTTGTCGCGGAGGGCCTCGAGTTCTTCAGAGGAGCCCGCAAATGTGTTGGTGTCGAGTGTAGGGACGAATATGCGTCCTATTGGGACGTAAATGGAAACCGGCTGCCGGCTGTAAAACGCCCAAGGAAAAAATATATAGTTGAGGTATATAACGCTACATCTCATTCAGTTCTGTAAAGTTAATTAACAATACTTATGTTTTGCATTATTTTGCGAAAATTATTCATAATATTAATGTAATGCTCATAGCAAACAAACGAGTACTAACTGACGTTGGGAAATAGTCATATTGTTATCAAATGCATATGTTTCAATGGAAATTATTTTTCCACGAATACATGCTCATAGAAAAAATAATTGCTTTCCACTGAGAATATTAGAGAGGTGACACGTTTTTCTCTTTTATATAAATTATGAATTTTTATTATGTTCGTGATATTATGTACATGTGCCTTGCAATATTTAACCAAAATTTTTAGCGAAGGAAATACTTAACGCAGGAAATAAAAACTTTTCTGAGTAACCAACCTTCCAAAGAATGTTTATTCAGTTTTGTTACGATGGCTTGCCCACACAAAGAAAGAACTTCTGAAGAATAACGTTCTTTGATCCGTTTTTTAACTTTAGGAATGTATACAAATATCAGGAATATTCTTTTGGATGAATAAACAATACGGCAACAGTTGCATGAACGCCACCACCTTCCTATGGACTGAGTGTTTACGTACAGATGACTCACCTTAAAAAATGTAGTTTTCAGTCTTTGTTTTAACTTCCTCTAGTAAAGCTTTCCTAAGAAGTAAAAGATGCTCTGTTATGCGAATTGAAATTTGACTTATTGGCTGTTATCAGATAAGGTTTACGTAAAATATTTATTATTAAGATTAGAGATGATATTCCAAAAAACCGTGTTCGTATTTTCTGCAACGCTTGCACAACTACGTCCATTTTAATCTCTCAGATATTTTAGGATTTATTTTCACTTCAGTAAACACGAAATTTATTACACCTGTTCTGCTCTTTCGTCGTGATGCTCGATAAAGGTTATTTACAACCAGAGAAAAAAACGCTGCAAGCACACCGCTCTGAAGATAACTCTTGATATTCTTGGGCTTCGTGAATGCAATAGATACCGAATCTACATTTGCCCAGCCAGGTGAGTAGATTCTAAGCTCAGGTAAGTTGTAGAGACATTTCACCTTCTCCAAACTGAATTTTAACCTGCGGCGTTGATGATATTACACTCTTCTGGACATGATCAAGAGTCATCCATTGTTTTATGTTACCATTTAGATTCCACGAAACCCCATAATTATTTTTAATAAAAAGCATTTCATCATTAATTATTACAAACAGCTTTGTCCTAGTTTGTACAACATTGCGACAAAGGATTTTTATATTTTTGACATAATGGAAAGATAATATTATTACAATTATTCTAAAGAATTGAACATAAAAAGTTACAAAAACGTATATATTATTTTGTTCTATTTGAAAAGGGATTTAATTTATGGAGGAGAGAATAGTAATATACATTTTATTAGACAGTTACAAACAGTCATTCATTGTTATTTTAGGATTTTTACGCAACACTTAAACACAGTGTGTGGAAGATACTCGTCAACATTAACTAATAAGAAATTACTTTGAGTTTCAAAATGCCCCTATATGTAGAGCGCCTATGGAATCTCGTTAGGGAAAAAGTTCCTGGGAATTTAATTTTGCCTCGATTCTGTCACAGATCGGTTTTATTCTTAAAGTTCGATGTGGATTTTCCACCTTTTGAACCCGACTTCCAACAGGATCAAATCCGCTAACTAGAAAGAGAAAGCCTGTGAACTACGCACTAGTCTACTGAGAATTGCTGCATGGAGTTTTAAGTAGAGAAGTAGAATTTGTAGAGAATTTGACTCCTCCCCTTCTTCCTCATTGATCCACTGCTCCGCCAATGATTGAGGCACAGAACATAAAAAAAACTGCAAAAGTTTACCCTCAAAGTAAAACAGTGGAAACAATGTTTCTCCCAGCGCTCCTAGTGGCCTGGCAAAGACCTCCAACACTTCACGCAACCTTACACAAATACAATTTAATTGATACAACTGAAAAACCGTCACTTTTTGTCGGTTTATATATCCGCTCACATCTACATCACTCATATTCGCATTTTTAAATATTCATTGATCTTCGTTCCTAAAATATTCACAATTTGCGCTTCGCTAACCCCTCTCTCCCACTCCCTCGATTACAACTCGCATAACAAGACGATGAGATGAGTAAATCACTGTAAACATGCATTTATTTTATTAGTTTTAAGATATAAAGATTTATGCTTTTCAATTGGCTATTAAGAGAAAGTGATAGCAAAAATAAAGGGTCACTATATCTTTCACTTTCTTATTTTGTTCTTCATTTTCTTATTTGGTCTGTAAGTAGCGTCTGTATAAAGAAGTTCCCACATTGGGTTCTCGGAAACTCTACCACTGGTAAATCCATCCGGCAACCGCAGGCCTTGCCCTCGACGGGACTGTAACATCTTTCACTTAAAGAAACAAAGAGTGCTTCAACATGTTTAAGGTTAAAATTTTATCGTTGAACTCTTTGACGTTCTTTGTAACTTTTGCAGTTTTCGAAATTTCAGAGACTTCAACGAAAATGACACCTGCGTCAATTTTAAGCGTTCTTTACTCAATTTGAGGGAAAAGTTAAATAAAAAAATATTGCGTCATTTTTGAAAAAACTAAATATATTGAGACTTCTTATAAAAAACCCTCTACAGTAAAATATATTTTCAAACCAACAGGATCCGAGATTGATCAAATCGATCTGGGAAAAGCAATTTGGGAGAAAATCGTCTGAAGTGTTCAGGTGTCTGCTTTGACAGACAAATGGCCAAAGACAGACGTACGACCTCTTCGTATCAAGTGCCCAGAAAGCTTTAATTCTGACAACACGACGAGTATAAAAGAAATATTTTAGTAGTAGAACATGGTTTATTTACTTTTTCGAAACCAAGGCACAAATGTTTGTGTCGAAAATTCGAAATTTTTTCTGCAGCATTACAATAAATTTTCTTTTCTCTTTGTTTCTTATAAGTTCAAAGTATGGCAGGAAGTAAATGCAATTTGGATAAATGGAAAACTCAAACCACTTTCTATGAATAATCAAAAACATTTAGTATTTTAAATATATAGATAATCTGTCTTCGTGAAGAAACTTTTTCAATATTATTAGTCAATATTTTAATAAAATAATAAGGGTATATTATATTATCATGGATACTGCATTTGCATAATGCATCTAGATGTGAATGTAACTGACAGGCTAGTAATATAATTATAACGTGGTAAATGAATAACAAAATGAACAAATACATAATTTATTATCTTTGTTATTTAATTTGCTTACATTCATTTGCTTCTCTATTAGCGCAAACCAAATACACAAAGCACAATATTTTGAGGAAAGATCGAAAAACAATTTATAGAAAATCGAAAACGGTTTGTGTTCTACAAGAGCGCAAGATGATCGTGGTGGCTGTGTGAGACGTATTAATAAAATAACAAAGCGATAACCATCTATACAGACTCTACAAAGAATATACCAACAGTAGCGCTTCATGTAGCTTGAGAATTGATGGCAAGTTTCTGTATCTCACCTTCAAGCCACGTAAATTCAGGAGTTTGAGCATAAATACTGGTGTGACGTTTCGGAAAAAAATAAATAATATTGATTTCTATGAAGAAAAGAGGGGTATGAAATAAATAATATTGGTCTTTATGAAGGTTGCTCTGTCAATATTAAATGTGATTTCAAGAACGGCAACAAATAGAACTGAAAATTTATTCGTATGATTTGTACCCTCTCGTTACTTTGAAACAGCTATTTCATAATTTATTTCTCCGCAAAACGTAAAATTTTAGTCACCAAAATTTACATCTGAATGGCTCGTTTATCATAATTTATTCCAGAGATTGACAGATGTCTGGTGTGGCGGTAGATCTGTGGTGCACCAGGGAGCTTATCTTATCATTTTGTGAGTCTCTTTCGGAAGCCGACAGACTAGCGTTTTCCTAGGGAGGTTCATCTCTTGGAAGTACTGGGTGACTTGATATTTACTTAATCTTAAAGAGAGGGGGCGTGGAGGGTAAAATTATAATCGTAAGTACATCTAATGCCTATTAATTAGTACAAGTGTCTATGTAGAGAGAGATAGAGAGATGGAATGAGATAAAGAACATTTCTAGAGATGGGAGAGAACAAGATATGACAGAAGTCGATTGACTGATTGATTGATTTTTTCGTGTTTCCGGGTGCGTCAAGTACTTTGGTCATTAGTCCAGTTAGTGTAGTGCATGTTTTTTCTCAGGAGATGCCGGTGATCTTCCCCCGCTGGATGGCGAGATCTGGCGCTGACCTACCGTCGGCTAGTGGGGTTTCCCCGTAACCAGGACTCTCCCACCAACGGGGCACCACCCCAGCCGGGACAAGCTCTAAGTTCCCGACCGGTCTCCCGGAATATGTGGTAGTGTTGTGCATGTTAGTGTAAGCGTGTGTGTGTAAGGGAAGAGGATAGGGCGAGGAAGAGGAAGGAAACATCGCGTGCGGCTCGTGGCCCGTTTGGTAGGGTTCTACTCCGGCATTCACCTGGTGTTGATCGGAGAAACCACGGAAAACTACCGATCAGAGCAGCCGGCCGCTAGAATTCTCCTCCTGACAGCAACTGAATTCGACCTAGCTGGAAAGGTAGTGTCGAAAATCCTGCCGCTGTCAAGACTCGAACCTAGGACCTCCCGGTCAGAGGCGCTGCAGTGACAGAAGTCGAGCTAAAGTAGTTAACGGCTCCTCGTCTCCACCGTGCTGCCATTGCTGTTGCTGTTGCTGTTGCCGTTGCCATTGTTGGCATCTCTTGTAGACTCGTGACTCGTGTCTCCGAAGGTAGCTCATTCACGTCGTACCCTGATGTGCCCTCAAGGCTGCCCGGTCGGTCTTTGGCGGTTGCTTATATAATTTGGGGGCTCCTTTGTGGAAGAGAAAGTGAAATGGGCGACAGTTCAGGGAAGATATTGAAAGGGTGACGGGCGGAGAGATAGACGAAGGGAAAAGGAGAAAGCCGAAGGGTAGTATCGTAGTCTTGGAATTTCTTGTCGCTGGTTAAGTATGTTGTGTAAACACATGTTTGCGTATAGCAGCTCGTCACAATTTCTCTCACAGGAAAAGGAAGACAGTCTGTCTTAGAGACTCTCACAATTTCAACTTTGTTTCCTCTCATTTGCCCTTTATTTTTTATTTATTTCTTTTATTTCCTTTCTTTATTTTTTATCTTCCATCCTTTCTCTTTTACTGTGTTATTTTCATTTCAACGCTAAGAATATAATGAACAATTTTTTAAATAAATTTCGATATATTTACTTTTTTATTTCTGATCTGTATTTCCATGTATATAATATTCCATCTTCTTTCATGCCTTGTATTCATTGAACAAGAAAATAACGTTTTGAATGGAAAACACTTACCATTCTGGTTCTAAAGTTGTACACCAATGTGCAGAAAATTGTAAGCGAAAATGTATATGCCCGCTGCCAGTATCTGGGAGATCCTCATCAATTCTAAATTTCGCCGCTGAGTTTTGCTTTAATAGTCTTTCCATTTTTCAAACCCAACGTGCTTTTCCTCAGAGATACACTCTCGGAATGCATCGCCACGGGGCTGAGCCCATTCCAGCAAATGTTTGGCCTGAGAGTAGGTGCAGGAGTGGGAGGGGGAGCTGCCGTATCGAGTTTTCAACTGAGGGCGCTCAAAAGTACTTTGCGATGTCCGTGCTGAAATCTGCAGTGAAAGCTCATCATTTTCTGGTGGACGGGTGGGCGGGAGAAAGGAAAATTATCTGTACTGGGAAGGCAGCAGGAGTTTTGAGCACGCTGGGAGGGCACAAGGTTGCGAAACCTTTGGGATTCTATTTCAAAATGTGGTGGTTGGAATATAAAATTCGAACACGAAAAATATTTTTAATAAATTGAATTTAACTTATACTACAAGTATTTGACTTTTACAGCAACACGTTTAATGAATTGCTGGGTCGGAAATTTCCAAAACTTACGTCACGTAATAGTTTTCTCAGATTTATTTATAACAATAGGCACCATTCAGAAAACTAATTTTAGAATTATTGGAGTGCATATAATAAAGATAATAACGTTTATTTAGCTGTACAAATAATATTTGAATAGTTGAATGGGATAAAAGCATTCCAAATAAAAAAAACAGAAAAGTTTAAAACTCTCAGCCCTTGAAATTAATTCATGGCATTCTCAAAAAGCTTTGAAATAGGTGCTAATAAATATAATGACGTGCACTTAATTAAATGCCGTGTGTACTAGTTCATATTTTATTCCGTTTTTAATGTGTTTTCTCTTGACTCTTTTGTTAGAATATCATGAAAAGTTCGGAATTTTAAAATTAAATGAACAAAATTTTACGGAGTGTTGAAGCAAAGCTTGCCGTGAGAAAATGTACAGGGAATAGGTAATGATGTAATTGAGGTATTAGAGAAGCATTACGTAGATTTTAAAAATTGTATCACCCATTAATTATTTTTTATTTACAAAGTGACACCATTCTGTATAATTTTAAAAATCACTTAGAGTCAGCAGAATCGATAAAGCAAAACGGTATATGGTAATGGCACAACCTTGCACACGTTCAAATCGAAAAACTATGGCTAGTTAATGGAGATAGCGAGAGATTTTATTTACTTTTCCTGCGAATAGGGAACAGCAATTTTTAAGCTCTGCACTTTATGCACTTAGACAGATTTAACATTGCACAACACTAACGAACTATCACAATCTTGATTATACTATGACAGCTGTCACTGCATTGATCTTGAGGGCATAAGATAGAAAACGGCTGAGAAATCCTCGTCGGGTCGATTGCGAGGCGAGGTATCGAACTGCACACGATTAGTGCCAGTGAGCTGCATACGATTATCTCAGGAAAAATATTACAAACCTTAAGGGTATGTAGGTGGTCGAAGATCCTTTTTGCCAATGAATTCGAGGTGAAAACTTCATAAAACGAAGTTCAACATGTGACATTTATTCCTCATTCTTCGACAACGTACCGTGCGGTGGTATGTGTACGGTTTCGGTCTTCGGTATCTGTTTCGGTCTTCGGTATCTGGTTCGGTCTTCGGTATCTAGTTCGGTCTTCGGTATCTAGTTCGGTCTTCGGTATCGGGTTCGGTATTCGGTATCGGGTTCGGTCATCGGTATCGGGTTTGGTCATCGGTATGCATCCTGAGAGAATCGGAAATCTCATTGACAGCGACAGAACGCTACTTGCAAAACACAGGTGCTTAATGAGTTACCTTCCATTGAAAGAAAATGTCAATTTGTAACTCAGCAATATGAAATTTATCACCACATTTTTATTGGAAATGTATATTACTTCCGACACTAATATACGTCTTAGAAGTTCATAACATTTATTCTGAGACATTATGTAGATTCGCTTCAGCGTCCAGTACATGAAATGCGTGATTTTGCAGTGTAGTGGGGCGAATAAACATGCTTGAAATCTCCTTCGCCGAGCATGTAAACTGTTTCTTTCTTTACAATAATGGAAGCGAGCACCAGGGCATTTGCTGCCTTTGTCCGAGAAAGCAGTTCAGAAGTGAATCCATGCGCAATCACAGCCCTGCTAGAACTCGGGAGCCCGACATTCGAGGCCAACCACGCTGCGGCCGCCTAGGCCCTCGGCGCATCCGGCAGTGAGTGCTCATGCGACCTAAAGCTCACTGCAAAAACTTCTATACTACGCCTCGAAAGACGAAAATTGTCACGCAAGATTGTGATAAAAACTAGATCGGAAATTAATTAAAAATGTAAGGGATTTGCAGACCCACACGTTGACTGGAAACAAAGAATGAATAAAAATTATAAACAGCTGACGACCACACATCACTATAAAACATACTGTGCTAGAGTGTGTTAACATGTCAACAAAATGAAAAGGATATTACATTGAATGACAAAAGGGTGGGAATGATGCAAATTTCCTATCATGGTTTATTTATTATCGTTCCTGTTAAGGCACATCATTTAACGTCGTTTCTTAAAATTGTACTGTCAAAGTAGTTCACGAGATAAAACATTTGTGATCCTGTAATCCATAAATTAACCTTCTTATTTTTCATAATTTCTTCAGTTTCTTTATATACTTCTTATTTTTACTTAGAGCCCTTTACAGACCTCTCAGAAACATCATCCCTGCATCTTTTCCTCAGCGTTCTGAAAATCTGATGGTTCCTGATGGTTTCCCATTTCGTGTGCTTTATACTAATTTTCCAATCTTCATTCTTGTTTATGTTTGTCCCACACCAACGTTCTTTTCTCTACTCAATGCCCTATCTTTACTTTTTTCCCTAGGGCTTTTATCCAGCCGACACCCGGTTGCCCGTTACGTCCCGAAGGGACGCATATTCGACCATACACTAGACAAACACTTGCGGGCTCCTCTGATCTGGGGTTAGCAGAACGCGAGGCCCTCCGCGACAACACACACAAAGTCAAGGGACACACAGCCATGCCCAAGGCGGGAATCGAACCCGCGACCCTTCGGACCGAAGCGCTGAGTCGGTACTCGCTCTTAGCCACCTCGGCCATCCTGGTCGGCCCTATCTTTACTATACGTTATTTTATTATTTAACTAATTTAGTTTATTCAGGTCCTCCTCTAATTCTTCTCAAAATATTTATTTCAGCCCGGGAACATACAACTAGGATTTTAAAAAAACATACGTATAGAATTGAATAATGGACACTTGTGTTAAAATGAAACTCATTACAGTGTTAGTGTATATCACACACCCTGCAATTGAATGTGACATGAAGCAGGATTGGAACCTGTAATCCTTGGTTCCATGTACAGCAGATCCCACCGGAGCGACCGCGATGCTTCGCCTATTCACCTTGCAGTGCTCCTGGGCGTGGTGACCCACAATGCCACCACTGCGGCCTCGACGGGGAGGGGTGGGCGGGAGAGGGTGAATAGAAGGGGTGGGGAGAAGGGTGGGATGCGCAGAATACAGTATAGCGGTGAGAGAGGGATGGGGAGAAGGGAAAAGATGTGGGGTCGGAGTCGAGGCAAAGCCACGGAAGAAAGGATAACCCATTTTTTCTCACGCTTCATTGTGATATTTTATAAATGAACTTATTAATGTTAACAATTGAGGTATCATTATTTTTAAAATATTACTGATCTTACACTGCTTTTATATAAATCTGCCCACCGCCCATTTCTAATCTATGGTTGCCCATTTTAAACTTTTCGAAAAAAAATTCTTCGTACTGCAGCAAAAGCACATTGGTTTGTTTCCAATAATCAATTACATAAAGAATTTGATCTATTCACAACAGCACAATTTGTTTTCAAACTTTTCAAAACAGTGTAAACCTTACCGTCTTTTCCAGTAATTTCCGTACTTGGAAAACCGAACACCCAGAGGAGAATTCAATCCAGATTCCCCAATAATAAATTCAGACCACCTTAATAACCCATTTTCAACTCTAACTTATCTATCTATTCTATACTAATATATAAAGACAGAAGTGCGTTGTCTTCCAGCGCGGGAATCTCTGAATCTACTGAACCAATGCTGATGAAACTATGTGCTAGCATACTTTAAAGGCCTGGAGAACTATAGGCTATGATTTACAAACATAAACGGTAATATATTTTCAAAATAATTACTTTTCTGGACATTTTTCGCCTAGCCTTACATCACAGATTCAAGAGTGCATCAATGTCAATAGACTAGCTGCGCGCCAGCAGAGGATTTGTCTGAGATCTACTACTGATTTCATCAATGTCTGGAATTATTGCGAAATTCATTAGAGTTTGAATAAGATTATGTCCCTGTGTGAATATTTGAAAGAAAGCCGTAACTGAAGTGGTAAATAATGTCAATGTTCATGTATTGCTCTTTGTCCGTGTTATATACTAAGTGGCAAGAAATCATTGTGAGTTTAAAAGTGTTTAATAATTGATGTAGGTTGAGAGAATAAAAAGTACAATACATTAAACTACAATGTACAATATACACATATCATATACAATCTAAACGTCTTCTTTTACAGAAATTTGTGACAACTGAATTGTTCGAGTAAATGACTGTCACAATTGTCAAAATATATTACAAATGCTAAGAGATGGGCAGTCTACTAAAATTTTGAATCGGTTACTCAGAGGGAAGATCGACTTGCTGCAGTATTTACTCGCCCCATTAAAAACAATACTGCAAGAAGGGGAGAAATGTGAATAATTCTCTTAGTAGTAGGACAGCTGTTCATTAGGACTCTCAATTTGACTATTTACATGTTCTTAGGTTCAAAATGGTAAAATGGAAAATGTGTATTTGTTTTCAGTCCATTCACTACATTTTTTCTTCAATATGCGAAGGCAGTTTGAACAGTGGTGTGTAATTTAGGAATGATCATTTACATATTAAGACTAATCTGTACAGTTGTTTGTCATATTAACTGCAGTTGTACTTTTTTCTTCTACACGTGAAGAAATTTAGTGCAGTGGTTGGTAATTAAGCAATGGTCATTACAATATTAAGTTCAGTTGTGCAACAATACATGTGCAGTTGTTTTGCATGTCACTGGCTCCTAATGAATGAATGAATGAATAAATTCATATATATTTTTCAATAAATCATTTGAAAAAATTAATTTATCAAAAAATATTTTGACTAAGCAAATCTGGGAGTTCTTTGTTTCCATTTTTCAGTATTCATGTTCATATTGGTAAAATGGAAAATGTTTGTATGTTTTTCAGCTCACCCAGTCAAAGTTTTTCTTCAATAACTTCATTTACATATTAAGACTAAAATGCGCTATTGTTTTGCATATTAATGGTTGCCAATGAATGATTTCATCCATATTGTTCGATAAAATATTTTAAAAAAATTATCTAAAAAGTTTGTCTGAGCAAATATATAAATCTGGGAGCTCTTGGTTTCTATTATTCAGCTCTCACGTTAAAATTGGTACAATGGAAAATGTTTATTTGTCTTTAGTCCACCCAATAAAAGTTTTTCTTTAACATTTAAAGGAGTTTTGTGCAGTGGTATGTATTTTCGGAATGGCCATTTACATATTAAGACTAATCTGAAGAGTTGTTTGCATACCAATTGCTGTTGTACTTTTTTCTTCTATATGTGAAGAAGTTTAGTGCAGTGGATGATAATTATAGAATGATCATTTGTTTATTAAGACTAATATGTGCTTTAGCGTTGCATATCAATTTCTCCCAATAATTGAATTCATCCATGATTTTCTATAAAAAATAGGCAGACATTAATTTATCTAACAAAAAATTTGTCTGAGCAAATAAATAAATCTGGGAGTTCTTTGTTTCTATTATTCAGCTCTCCTGCACAAATTGGAAAAACGGAAAGTAATTTATGATTTTGTAAACTCAGGAAAAGTTTTCAATATGGGATGCATTTCTGTGCAGTGGTATGTGATTTAGGAATGATCTATGAGATATTAAGACTAATCGGTAAAGTTGTTTTGCATATCAATTGCTCTCAATGAATGAGTTCATTCATATATTTCTAAAAAAACAAGCAAAAATTATTTGTTCTAGAAATATTTTTGTTTAAGCAAATAATATATGGAAGTCTTTAATTTCTATTATTCATATTTCAGGATCCACAATCTCTATCACTTGAGATAAAATAATGAAGCTAATATTATTTTGCTATGTGGCTCAGTGCATTGTCAATTTATTATTTACACATAATGTAATGTTGGTGGATCATTAGTTTTCTATTGTACGATGAATTGACGGAAGTACTTCAGGAGCGGTAGCTCAGTGCATCAACTGATGTCAGCGCCTCTCACCGGGAGTTCCTAGGTTCGAGTCCTGACGGCGGCAGGATTTTCGACACTAGCTTTTCAGCTAGGTCGAATCCAGTCGCTGTCTGGAGAATTCTAGCGGCCGGCTGCTCTGATCGGTAGTTTTCCGTGGTTTCTCCGATCAACACCAGGCGAATGCCGGAGCAATACCTTACCAAAACGGGCCACGGACCGCGCGCGATCTCACCGTCCTCTTCCTTGTCCTATCCTATCCCGTTACACACACACTTACACTAACATGCACTACACTACTACATATTCCGAGAGACCGGTCGGGAGCTTAGAGCTTGTCCTGGCTAGGGCAGTGCCCCGCTGGTGGGTGAGTCTTGGTTAGGGGGAAACCCCACTAGCCGACGGTAGGTCGGCGCCGGATGTCGCCATCCAGCGGGGAAAGATCACCGCCATCCCCGAAAAAAACATGCACTACACTAACGGGACTAATGACCACAGTTGTTGACACGCCCGGAAACACGAAAAAATCAATCAATCAATCAACCGAGTACTTCAGCTAGTTAGTATTAATTCCTAACCATCTACCATTTCTACAAATCACCCCTACCACATAAGACGTAAATTGAAATTGAGGATTCCAATGAGTGGCCTCACTCTTATTAAGGCTGATGATAAGTAAGCTATATACTATTATTATCAAAACTCTCTTGTAAAGTGTTAATCTGCTGTGTAAGAAACTTTTTCGTTAAAAAATTGTCTCTCAGTGTTAACACACATTACTTCTAGTAGACAAAATAGGCTACAAGAAGAAACATGAATATAAAAAAATCTTCTCCTCTTTGGAGGCGAGGGCGAAGGCGATGGCGCACGATGCGGGTGGTGCCCGTGGCGTGACAATAGCGGTGCGGGAGGGAACAAAAGCGGGTTAGGTAACAATAGATAACAACCGCCTAGGATGTTCAGAAAACTCAACAAATAATTATTTGCAACAATACTCTATCGCAGAAGTATATATTCCTTACAATACTCTTTGGAGAAATGTTATGGGCAGTTAAAAACCGCTCAACATTTTGTAAATTTTGCCAAACAATGAAGATTAAAAACTCGGCTACTCAAAAGCAAAAGCGTCTTCGATTATTAAAAATCTATATCTCTACCAAAATGGAGTACCGAATTATTATCATTAATACATTTATGAGCAATTATGTGATTTTGTTAGTAATTGTGTAAGCTGTATAATATAGATAATAATGTAAGATGCCCGAATAAACAAACAATTCTTTTAAAAGAGTCGATGAAGGTTGGGTTTCTTTACTCTTCTTTAGTCCTGTTCTTGCACAGACGGGTTAGGTGACCAATTGGGTTTTCTTGGGTATTATTATTATTATTATTATTATTATTATTATTATTATTATTATTATTATTATTATTATTATTATTATTATTATTATTATTATTATTATTATTATTATTATTATTATCATTATCATGATCATTATTATTATTATTATTATATTAATTTTAATATCAGCAGTGCATCAGCTGATGTCAATGCAGCGCCTCTGACCGGGAGGTTCTAGGTTCGAGTTCCGACAGCGGCAGGATTTTCGACACTAGTTTTTCAGCTAGGTCAAATTCAGTCGCTGTCTAGACGAGAATTCTAGCGGCCGGTTGCTCTCATTGGTAGTTTTTCATAGTTTCTCCGATCAACACCAGGTGAATGCCGGAGCAGTACCCTAATAAACGGGCCACGGACCGCGCGCGATCTTTCCTAACTCTTCCTTCTCTTATCCTCTCACCTTACACTAACATGCACTACACTACCATATATTCCGGGAGATCGGTCGGGAGCTTAAAACGTCTCCGGGTTGGAACGGTACCCCGCTGGTGGGAGATACCTGGTTGAGGCAAACCCCGCTAGTCGACGGTATGTCGGCACCGAGTCTCGCCATCCAGTGGGTGAAGATATCCACCTCCCGATGAAAACCATACACTACACTTACCGGAATAATGACCTTAGTAGTTGACGCGCTCGGAATCTTAACAATCAATCAATCAATCCCACGCCAAATCTCCGTGGCCGGCGCAGAAGCGGGTCAAACAAAGCGTGGGAGCGAGCTAGCGTACGCACTGGACGGGGGTGGGTGCGGTGGAGAGGGCGGAGCGGGGCGATGGGGGGGAGGTAAGGCCAGCCACGTGGCAGATCGCGTGAGAAGCGGAGGGTCGTCCACCCCAGAAGACTTCGCGCATTAAGAATAATTTGTGAGAGCTTCTAAATTTAGAGCCCCTCCTTTCACAATGAAAGAATTGAACTCCTTTCAAAAAAGAAATTCGGTCCAATGAGAACATTCTCATCAGTCGATGACGGCGACGGAATATTTCGGCGACGGAAGACGAATCATTGTTTGAAATGGTACATTTTCCTTGTGAATAACTTAAGAGTAAAAAGAATTGACGTCAGAAAATCGATTTCTACTTGGAATGAGAAAATAGGAGCCAAAAATATTATTTTCGTTTACTCATCATTTGCGCCAGAGACAATGTGTCTGGGACGTCTGCTATTTGTAAACAAATTTTAATAATGAAGTCTTCGTAATATTTTATAGCCTTCTTATAGTTTCTATAGATCGATATTGGTTGGAAAAGAAGTCTTCTTTGATCTGTGATTGAAATAAATTTTTTCTGTACCTTTATTTCCATCTTACCTTGAAGTTATTAATTCTTCCATTTTTCTTTCAAAGGAAAAAACATTTACGTGTCTCAATCTGTATATCAAACACACGTTTCTTTCGATTTTTTAAACTGATTACAAAATTCTTCAATTCATTTTATACCACATTATACACGGACATTCAAAATTAGTGTACAAGAGAACTGATCAGCAAGCATGACAAAAACATGAATCATGTATTTTGAAAGAAAACAGATTGAGAAATTAATAAGGTTACGTTTTCAAAATCATTCTGTATATAATGCTATTTAGGGAGAAAATGAAAACTCTCAAATAAATAAAATTCAAGACGTCAGATTATATATTTTTGTGGATGAATTGTAGAAAAACAGAGTTCAAAGATACCAAGAGCTGAAAAAAACAAGCACAGATTGCAATTGTCCCTCATTCCACATCACGTTACACAGTTTTTATTTATCTTGGTGTTAAATATATAAACAAATAAATAAATAAATAAATAAATAAATAAATAAATAAATAAATAAATAAATAAATAAATAAATAAATAAATAAATAAATAAATAAATAAATAAATAAATAAATAAATAAATAAATAAAACAAAATATAAAAAAATATTTACATCATGGAACCATAATACACAATGAAGTTCACCGGCTTAGGTGGCTTAGAGCATCAATTGATGTCTCTGCAGCGCCTCTGACTGGGAGGTCCTAGGTTCGAGTCTCGACGGCGGCAGGATCATCGACACTAGCTAGATAGCTAGGTCGAATTCAGTTACTGTCTGGAGGAGAATTCTAGCAGGCGGCTGCTCAGATCCTTAGTTTTCCTTGGTTTCTCCGATCAACACTAGTTGAATGCCGGAACAGTACCCTACCAAACGGGTCGTTCGTGATCTTATCTTCCTCTTTCTTGTCCAACCTCCCTCCTTAGTTGCGCACACTCACATGCTCTACACTACCACACGTGCTTGGACGCCAGACGGGAGCTTCGATCTAGTCCGGTCTGGAGCGGTGCCCCGCTGGTGGGAGATACCCGCTTGACGAAAACCCCCGCAATCCGACAGGTAGGTCGGCGACGGATCTCACCATCCAGCCGGGAAGATCACTGTCCCTTCCTGCGGTGAGGACATGTACTACAGTTTTGGGACTAATGACCTTAGCTGTTGACACACACAGAATAATCAATGAATCACAATGAAGTCGGTGTTGAAGAACATTGCAGTTACTTGCGGCTCGTTTTTATCAAACGCAGACCCTTCTTTGACGTAATTAGTTCTCGACTTCATACCAGAAATAAGGATAATGTGTGGGAGGTTTAAGTGCCTTTAAATTAATATTATTTATATTGGATTAATAATATGACATGATTTTTACAAGAGACGGGGCATATAGAAGATTTCATATTATAATAATATGAACACGCATTTAAAGCTCATGAATATCTTTATTAAACTCGAAAGAATTAGGAATCTGATCTTCAATTCAATTTCAACAAATAATTTGGTTATGAAGCTAAATACTTAATGTGGGCAATGTACATAGCATAATGCAAGATGGTCATCATTAATCTGGTATTCGTGAAAAATGTTCGGCACCCTGCAAAAGACTAATCTACATAATCATTTTTACGCACTTGACAAACGAGTGGACGCTGTGTCAAGTAATTCGTCAAAACGCAAATCGCGTCATTTTGATGGACGTTGCATCAAACACGGAATACAAAAGCGAATGGTGACGCATTGCGGCCTTCTGTTGTTCCGCGCGCGTGTCATTTGTCTGCGCTGTTCTGTGCTCTCAGTGGCCACGACGAACAATTGAAGCCCATTGTGAGTATATTCGAAAGGACGTGCTGATGAAGAAGTGCAAAATTCTCTTATTTAACACCAATAGAAGCAGGAGAGATTGTCTGTCATCGGAATCTAGATCGTTCAATTTTCACAAAACCCTATGCATTTTTCAGGTGAAGAGTTTCTTTAAGTGAAACTGTAACGTTATGTTCGATATTATACCAGAAACAAACACAAATAAGTATATTAATGAGAAAAATAAAATGTTTATATTAAAATTCAATAGGTTAAAAGTTATTTTGTAAGTGATAAACAATAGAAATTTCAGTTTTTGCAAATGGAAATTAGTGAGAAATACATTGAACGGAATTTACTAATATCAATTTTTATATTTTTGATGTTTTGATCACTGACTGCAATTATTTCATGTAATTGTTGTATGACATGAATTGCACATCATATAGGACAAGAATGTACGCGGTCCTATTATTTTTCTTATATTTAGGAGACACTTCTAATCAAATTTCAAAAATATGTGACTCTCATGTCTTAAAACATGATCTCGCAGAAGGGAACATAAATGTTACAAGATGAAAGCAAATTTGGAGCAAAGCTGTGGCAGTAATTCTTGCGACTTTTATTTTCAGTTTTATGCTTACAATGTCAATTATTTATCTTGTTACTTCACTTGGAATGATATTAGGAATATTTTTAACGCAATATTTTTGGCGATTATGCTGTTCTTTATCCCCTGAGTAATAATTAAGGCACAATTGATTTAGTTTTATTGAATAGATCGGAGAAAGTTTTTTTAGCAGTTTCGGCTTCATTTAACAATAACGGTGAGGGAGATATTACATTCCAAAGTTGGGAAAAATCTTATCGTTGTACCATACCAGAAGTCTGCTTAGAGTCAAACAAACCAAAAAATCAAAATAAAATAAAAATAATATTTCACTTAAGAAGAAAATAATCTCAAAAAAATCTTTCACATAAGAAGCTAAACCGGCACAAAAGTACTTTTGAGGTGTATGAAAGTCGGCATACAAAATGTTCTTAACGGGAAACTTCTCTACAATTATATCAGTTTTCATGGAATGACATCAAGTGAATTGGTCGCTTTCTGCTTGCCTCTTCTTCTTTATAAATTGCTTCACCGACACTCTTTTATTATTACTACAAAAGATTATCTCAATCAAAGGTAGCAGATGCATGACAACACATCGTGCTTTTGTAGTTTCTCATTTACATTTTGTTTCAACCACCAGTCATGAACTGTCAGTGAAAAGGTAAAGGGCATTTCAAAGCCACTGAATTCACGTCCACAGATTCTACACAGAGTGTCCCACAGCAATTAAGAGTGTCAATGTTACGCAAGAGAGAACACGCGCGAATAGTCAGAGGTCACTTCATTCATGTGATTCATACGACTCTCTCTCTCTCTCTCTCTCTCAACCTGGGATACTATCGATACTACTGATAATTTACCAATTTAGCTCGTCAGTGATATCATATTTAATACTTTTATTATTATTATTATTATTATTATTATTATTATTATTATTATTATTATTATTATTATCCTTTTATTTTCTCATTTTATTGCTACATTTGAATGAATTATTGTACCGATATATAAAATCAAAGCACAATACATCTATTTTTAAAAAGAATTTATAATACATTATTTCCCATGAATTTATGCACTATCCTTGTTGAAGTAACAATTGCCTTCTGCATGAGTTTGTACAGGTCTTCATTCAAACTCAATTGCTTAAGGCCCCACATCAGACTCCTAGAGATAACTCCGGTGCTTGAAACAATTCTCGGGATAATGTTAACTCTTTCCATGGAATATGGAAAGAGTCAACTCTTTCCATAATTGTAGACGGGGGAACGATTGGATCATAACATATCTAATATTACCGCTGTGGAAGAAAGGATAGGTGGTAATCCTCGTAAATTTCAGAGTAGATTATGTAGGATATGGGAAAAGTATATAAATATCGTGATTTCCAGATAGACTTGGAAAGACATTAGAAAACGAGGGTAACTGTTCTTATACTGTCTTTTGGGTTCTAGGAGTCATTCCCATAAACCTGAGGAAATACGTAGTCTTGATTAGAGTCTTACTTATCCACTACAAAAGACTGCTCCGTTGGTTACCCTCACAACCCGAGAAGATACCACTGTTTCCTATTATTCTAGTTATTTGTAATCAATATTCACAAATTTCCCATTAATATGTTTTACCATATAATTAATGTTTTCCATATTGCACTTACGCAACGATATACCTTTGCCTCCATGGTGTACATACCGTGCGCTGTCCAAACCAAGAACTTAATTTGAAATATTCAAGAATAGTCGACAGTGTGTTCAAAACTGTTTCCTGAATAATATCTGTTCGTTATCCGTAATTATCTAGAGCGCTATTTCTGAAAATGTGGTTGCGTTAGTTCACCCACGTTTTATGATCTATTGTTGAGAATTTTTGAGTTAGCATCCAATAGGCTCCCAACATTGATAATAATTTGTAACACGATATCCACCACCAGGGATAGACACATTCATATTTACCTGTAACGTACATTATTCCTTGACTTAGAAAATGTAAGATCTGATGAAGAGGGAAATTATTTTGCTACGGATGCAACGCGCACGCAACAAGTGTTACTGGAGATACTATAGAGTTTTGGGATTTTTGAGATTTCCCTTTTTCCAGGTGGGTTCATGAACTCGGATTTTCGAATCTACAGTTCCCGTTCCATTGAGATCGATGCATTTTATTAATCCGTCGGTAAACGTGTGCATTACTTGTTCGCCTAAATATTGTTGCCAGCAGAATAAAAACCACTTTTATTGACATCTCCATATAGTTGAATTCTCTGTCGGTAAACCAGGTACGACGAATCTATGAAGCATATGAACTGCAGCTATGGAGGGCAAATAACGTTTTTAGTACTGTTTTCAAAGCGCACGTCCAAACTCATACACCGTAACACTCAAATATTGGCCAACATATGACCACGGACTTCCTAGAGTTTTAAATTTTCAGCCATGGAGAATGTCAAAAATGAATGTCAATATTTATCAAAGTGTCTCGTGGTTGCGTCAATTACAACTAATAGATTTTTAATAGAGAAAGGGTGTCATAGTGAATTATGATAAAAGGATAATGGTTTAATGATAATCGACTATAAGTGGATATGATTAATTTTTCTGTATGCATAATTTTACGGAATTTATCCCCACATTTTCATCGTAAGACCATTTCCTACCCTACGAAGAGTATGAATAGTCGTGAGGATCTAGGTGGCGGAGTTGCGCTTTCATCACTGTCGGGTACCTTAAAGCAAAGCAGAAATACAATTCACCAGCTGGTGAACTGTATTTCTTTATTTTAATCCTCAAACCCTACCCTTTTGAACCATATCGGAGTTAAATTACTTTGATAGATGTACAATAATAATGATATGATTTGAATAATGGTGATGACGTGATTTGAATAATGATGATGACATGTTTTGCACTGATGATATGATATGAAATAATTTGAATAATGAGAGATCAATGGAAGAGTAAGAGGCTGAAGAAACGGATCCCAAGAATGAATGTCGCGCTTGATCACCCAAAATTCCACATGGATCGATCAGGATTTGAACCCCTTTATTCAGAGGTGGAAGGTGAGCTGCATGACCACTACGAGTCAAGCTAAGCAGCAGAGTTCCAGCACACAGGCGCGCAGAGCCTTGTCATCACAGTTCCCCTCATTTTCAGCCATTACTATCTTCGCGGACATATCTACGCGGACATTTCGTCTTACCGGCGGCGATGGTGTAACGGTTAGCGTATCGGACTGTTATACCCAAGTTTGCGGGTTCGAACCCGATCGATGCCGTGGATTTTTAAGGGCGAAAAAATCCTTCGTACGCCTTCCTTCGGAGGGGAAGTAAAGCCGGCTGTCCCATGTTAGTAGATTTACTGCATGTAAAAGATCCTCAAGCCTAAATGATGCCTCTGAGCTAAATTCAAATCGCCTGTTTCGTCGCCCAAGTAATACCTTCTTTCTCCCATGGTTGGTGAAAGGAGCGTAGCTGCGTGGTCAGGCGGAAGAGCAGGCCTCATGGCCTGAGTCTCGCCACGTAAAATAAGGCCAATTCAATTCAATTCAATCTACCTGATCCGTAACTTAGATCACAAACGAAGATCAGATAAGACATTAGCCATTGGGCGGCCTTATAGCGTTGATTACCAGAATTCTCTTGCCAGCGTTCTTCACCGCTAAATTGGTATCCTTCAACCCTAGCTTTATTAAAAGGTCGTCCAACGCGTGAGCAGTACCTCACGCGGCACCCCAGTTGATGAAGTAGGGACGGGGTTGACTGGTTGCGATAAATCAACGGCAATACGTTGCCTCTGCAGTATCGTTCGCCAGGAGGTCCTAGCGCTAGATCATCGGAGAATTTTTGACACTAGATGCATAACTACAGTCTGGTAGATAATTATAAAACTCTAGTTTTTCGTGGTTTCTCTGATTGATACCAGACGAATGCCGGAGTAGTGCCCTAACAAACGGGCTTGCGCGCACGATATTTCCTTCCCCTTCCTTGCCCTATACTCATCTCTTACTTACACACATTTGGATGCACCACCCTACCCCACACGTCGGGAGGTCATAGCTTATTCCAACTGGGGCGGTGCCCCGTTGGGGGAAATATCAGGAGGAGACTCTCTGGCAAGTCGAAATTTAGATGGGCACCGAATCTCACCAACTAGCAGGGGAACACCACCACTTCACTGACTGAACTAATGATCATAGCAGTTGACATACCCGAAATCATCAATCGAAAGCCGACGTGCAGGTTCGCCCCGGATCTCATGTTCCGGTGGGTGAGGAAAACTACCAAATCCCTGGATACACTATACTTATTCGACTAATGAATATGTAGTTGACGCTTCCGGCATGGATAAATCCTCACTCACTCACTCCGCGACAGCCTCATGGGTCGCCCCAGGCGCGATGTACGGCGCGGCGCGGCGCGCCGATCGCGATGCATGCCCGCCCGTCGGCGGGGAGTCCCTCCGCGCGCGTCCAGGGGGCGCCGCGGGCGCTGGCTGGCGCGCGCCTCGACGCGTCTAATTGATTTAAGGGCGCGACTCGCGGCGCCGCGCCTCGCGCAGCCAGCCAGCACCCGCCGGCCGCGTACTCGTCCATCCTGATCAGCGCCACGCCCCCTGCCGTATTACGCCCGCGTCAACCGTAAATCATTAGCATTACTGCCGTTATTATCATACTCTTCGTATATTGTATTTATATGTAGCCATTAATGTTCCGTAAAAGGCAATTCGACACGACGGCGTGAGACCCCGGGTTGCCTAGTCCGTCACCCATCCAGGAACCCGCGGTGTCTCGAATTCGCTTAACCTTTGTGACTTCACATAGTTAACGCATTTGGCTAGCGACGTCGGTTTCGCGATTGTGGTCTTTCAAAATAACCATCCCAGCATTCACATGGATGACTGAGGTAAACCACGAATATGTCAGGATGGCCGGCATGGGGATTGAACCTGGGCTTCCCGAAAGCGAAGCCAGCGCAATACGCCCTGAACCACTTCGCTCGGGTCTCTTCTTATATTGTACTCTAAAGAAAAATGTCGGTTTTGAACCATTTATAAGACAACATCGACAGTAAACCTCGCGACTGTGCTACTGTTGGAGTAGCCATTATCCTAGATTCGGATCAGTCAGTTTTCACATTAACATTACAGAAGTTCCCAAATTATTGGAAAGCAGGTGCAACACACCCTACGATACTCCGCGAGTTACTATCGTACATAAAGCAGAATGATGCGTTCTGGATTTGTTTTATCTCAGGAACACAAGTTATGTTTCGTTTGGTAAAATCTACGATACATCTGAGATACATTTGAGCGTTTGAGCGATACATTTGAGCATTATATTGCGTTTTCGGATGATATTAGTACTCCCCCTACGGAAACACGGGAATTGAATAAAGAGGTTGATGACCTTTGAAATGGATTATTGGAGACGGATCTGCCGTGTGTTTAGGTTGGAACACATCCGAAATAAAACAAAAAGACAAATGATTAATGTAGAGGGCAACATGTTGGACAGAATAGGAAGTGCTCGACTAATTTGATAAAGACATCTCCAACGCATGGGCAACAATAGATGGCCTAAAAAGGTATGGTTACCTCCAGAACGGAAAAAGAGAGAAAGACCACCAAGAAGTTGAAGAAAGGACGTCGAAGAAGGAATGGAGGCACGATGGACACTGGATGGCGAATATCGGAAGAGATGGGAGCTGAGAGGTGAGAAGCGGCGGGTTGTTGAGAATGTTAGAAGTTAATTTATCGTGTGAAGCTACGCAAAGACTTTTTTACGAAGTGCGGAAGTATTTTCACAGTCGTACTAAGGGTAAAACAAAAGAGTAAGACACCAATATTTGTGAATCCCTTTTCCATTGAGCTTTTTCATTTACTTATTATATTTCATTTGTAAAAAATAAAGAAAAAAGAATAAAAATATAACTTTAATGATATTAATAAATACAATTTATATTATGTTAAATAATTTACACGATTGCCAGATAACCTGGATAGCCTCTCACGCAAACAATTTAATTATAATAAACAGTATAACACACTATTTACCAACTAAGAGGCTAAAAATGGACAATCAGGGATTGAAAACGTTTAAGAAAATAAAATATTTTATTCCGTCCGGCTACGCGGTCCCTTACTAAAAATTTTCATGGGGCCATGGCACCCCTGCTCGCCCTCGTGCACACACATCCTTTCGCCCACTCTCTTCAATCTATATGTAGTCGACATACCGAAACAAAGTGAAGTTCAAATTGCACAGTTTGCTGACGATACAGCCATATTCTCATCCGGAACTACATTAACAGACATTAAAATCAAAATTCAACTGCACCTACACCAAATCGAAAGCTGGGCTTGCAAATCTAAAATTCTCCTGAATCCAACTAAAACTGCAGCAAAAATGTTCACACTCAGACCGTACATGCCCCCTCCCCCTAATCTTAAACAATGCCCAAATAAGCTGGTCCCCTCCAAATACACCAATAAGATATCTTGGATTAGACATTGACACACGCCTTAACTGGAAACAACATATTGACATCAAAATTAACCAAGCCAAAAGTAAATTACACCAACTCAAACCTCGTATACACAGAAATAGCCATCTCGCATACAACACTGCTCTGATATTATTTAAAAAAAATTATAAGATCCCTATTATTGTACGCCTGTCCAATATGGTTAAGCGTATCCAAAACAAACATTCATCAAATGCAAATCATCCAAAATCAATATCTAAAGACAATAACAATTGAACCATGTTATGTTACAAACAATCACATTCATAAAGAATTTAATCTAGAGCAATTAGCCTATCACATCACATACCTCTCTTCAAACTTTTATACAAACATGCAAATACCATCTCTATCCGAATTCACGTTGAGCAAAAACCAAACCCACAACATAAGAATCAAAAACAAGTATCCATTCCATGTATTTCTTAAATTGTTTTCCTAAATGGAATAAACAGAGATGCCTTAATAGGTTCCCTCAGCCAATGCATTAGCTGTAAGAAATTAGTTATAAGTTAGTTTTTAAGCCACAAATACATGTGACAAAATTGTTGTAATAACTGAACCAAGTAAACCTCTTAAAATATAATAAATTTTAAAAAACTGTGATTAGTAACCTCCAAAATCCCACGCGGGCCGGTAATTGGCTGCCAATTAAGAATTCCTGTTATTTTCCGCATAGAAATTGGCTGCCTGATCGAGCCGCTATGTAATGGGCAAAAAATAATTACTATTTTTAATGAACGTTAAATAGATAGCGGCCAAATTGCCGTTTTACGAGCGTTCGTGTAACTCCAACAGGCGCAAGGGCTGGAGATTAATTTGTATTAATTCGATGTATTCCATATTCGATATGTGTCAGTATTCTCACATAATTATCGAATTTATTCTAACCGAATCAAATATTACTTATATAATAATTTCAACCAAACTAGAGATACACGTAACTTACAATCTAAAAAAATATACTGTAGGTAAAGACTCCTCAGCATTCTTAGGGGTCAGAAGGAGTAAGGATGTCATGAAAAATTAGAATGAATATGCAACCCGCACTGTATGCACTGTACTGCACTGTACTGCACTGTACTGCACTGTAATGCAAGCACTGCACTGTATTGTGGAGGAGACGAACAGATCTGGAGTAGCTGCGGTTGTCACTGTAACTACAACCTTCCAAAGAAGATTAGATTGTTCGTTGCTTCCGTGCGTCTCCTAGACCCCAGAGACATAAAGAACGATATTTCGTGCGGCTGACTGAGCAGTACATCAGCTTCTAAGATCTTAAATACTTCTAGCTTTTAAAACTATTAATATATTTCAGTAATTCCATGGAGTACGTTTGGAATATTTAATAAGTTAAATAAAATGAAACACGTAGGGCCAACTAACTTTCCCGTTTTGTAGATGAGACTCTGTATTATATAGATTTCGTAGATGAGACCCAGTATCCCACAAACAGGTAACTTCTCATTGTAATCTGCTCATGTTAAGGAATGTTTTAGCCCTACCTAGAACGGTTCCATTTCCGCAGAGTGAACTTGAACTCCCTAAGTAATTTCCATCTGAGAGGAAGTGGATCAGAAATTATCCATGCAACATAACTCTGAGCTAGTTCATCTCCCCTTGTTTCACGAGTACTGGCAAATGCGCCAATGCAGGGTTGCTTGGCTTAAACCATCCTGCTTGAAACTATGCTGTAAATCAAGACTGTTCAAATACAAATAAGTAGTAAATTGCCCGAGGGCACTGCTGTGGCTGGCGTGCCTCTCGCATTTCTTTCGACAACATTCCTCCACTTTTCCTTTCTGAAAGCAATGCGAAGAGCGCCTTCTCTCTCCCCCACTCCCCTTCCTGCCTTGCCTTGCTCGACCTGGCTCGGTCCTGTCTGCCCCTTCTCCGCCCTGCCCCACCCTGCTCTGCCTGCCGTACATTGAGACTGGCTTGAAAAGCAGGGCGCTGGATGATGATTCATCAGTGATTCCGGGCGCGTCAACGGCTAAGGTCATTAGTCCTGTAAGTGTAGCGCATGCTTTTTTATGGCGGAGGTGGTTCTCCCGATGCATGGCGAAATCCGGTATCGACCTACTCGACGGCTTGCGGGTTTTTTCCCCAACTAGGAATCTCCCATCAGCGGGGCACCGCCCCAGCCGGGGAAATCTCTAAGCTCCCGACTGGTCTCCCGGAATGTACAGTAGTGTCTTGCATATAAGTGTGTGTGTGTGTGTGTGTGTGTGTGTGTGTGTGTGTGTGTGTGTGTGTGTGTGTGTGTAGGAAAGAGGTGAGAATATATCAAGGAAAAGGAAGAAAAGATCGCGCTATGGCCCATTTATTGGGGTACTGTTTCGGCATTCGCCTGGACTCCCAGATCCCAGAGCTAGCTGACAAGCTAGAGTAGAAACACCTACCACAGTCGTTACTCGAACGCTATACTCTGCAAAGACTGAATCGACCTCCCAGGCACAGCAAGGTGCCAATCGATGCCCTCAGACACCTAAATCGGTGTTCACCGGATATTCGCAGATCCGGTTTGATCTGGAACACGCCATATAGGCGATTTAAATCTCATGGTGCAAAAGAGACGAATAGTTTTAAACAGGTATTTGCTTCCTGTAACAAAAAAAACTATCAGATTTTTTAAATTTATTTCCACAAAAATTACTACGAAGAATAAATTGAAATATAAGAGCAAAATTTAATATATAGTTTCTTTTCCCTCTTTCTTTTTCGTCTTATATTTAATAAATATTTTAGATCATTCCTAACCAGTGTTTTGATACTAACTTATTCTGTAGGAATCATGTATTTTTTTATTCAAGTAATGTGATTTTCTCTTGCTTTTACGCCAGAACTACTTCATTCTATTGGAAGATCACCAACTGCTTACGTGTGTACCCTTCAATAATTTTATAGAGAGTGGCCTCTTATGTCTTTCTAAAAGATCACGGCCATCCAATGCTCACTTCAAACCTTTTTCCTACAATGTGTTCTGGGCCGTGTGCATCTGCACAGCGTTATGACACCAAGCATGGAATATTAAACTTTGTTGATTGGTTGTCCCAACAACAAGTAGTCTTCCGAGTTTGAAAACAATGCTGTTATTACTAACGCTGGCTGCCGATTCTCTCATTAGAACTAAACCCAGGGTTCTTGGCTTACCACAATTAAAATAGACCCTATACTGAAATTAAAACATGTTTTAAACAATAAAACCTTTCTTTAAAAATCACAAGAAACCGATAGACCGAAAAACATTTTTTAAACAAAAACAAATACTTTAATTTAAACAAAACCCTTATTTTACCCAATATTGTTTTTAAACAAATCCCTTCTTTTTACCAAAAATATTTAAACTGAAAATCGTGGTTTAAAAAAAGTTGGATTGAATTTTTTCGGTCCTGGTTCAAGGCCATCTTATTTCGTCTCGTTCTGCTAATCTCTTCATATATACTTGGATCTCATGTTAGGCAATGAAATATTATCCTCTGCTTCCGTCTTCTACACCGCTGATTACTCTGCATCTCCAATTTATTTATAATACGTAAAAACACTAAACCTCGGCCATTTCATCTTTACATGAATCAATAATAGCTGTAACTTTATGCACAATTACCTCTTTTGGAATATCGATACGATGCACTACGCAGTGATATTCTGAATAAGGGTTTCACTCGATATCCCTTTACTAATTCCATGATATACTACTTTAATCTGTTAGGCAAGGAAGATTTGTTTCACTACCTGTGCCTCCCCCTCCATACGGTTGACCGTTAGTTCGCTTGGGGCGCCTCGAACAACTAATGAGATTCCGTTGTTTGCCCGTGAGAAGTAGTTAAAATATCGTTTTTGAAGGTCATTGTAAGCAGTAAATCAACGAGCTCCGCCTGAACCTGAGTGTAATTTATGGAGGTATGGTGACATTCAGTTTATGGTGCTTTGGCGAAGGAAAATCCTAAAATACGAAGCGTTTCTCCTTGTAAAAACAGATGTAGGTGGAGAATATCAATCGAAAATTATAACTTATTTTATAGAGCCAAGGAAACTAAGTGAAATATTGAAATTATTTTTGACGTGTAGCATTATTATTATTATTATTATTATTATTATTATTATTATTATTATTATTATTATTATTATTATTATTATTAATGTTTTTATTTTGCTCGCGAATCGACCGTCTTGGACCACACATTCATGCACTTTCACGGGCTCAGTATTATTTATCACGTTGCAAGTCTTGCGTGAAATCAATCAGAGGGATCCGCATTTGGCTGAATCCGATTTTTATACCCCAGGGTTGTGAATCCTGGGTGGATTGAAGATGGAAGGATGATGATAATGAAGGATGAATGGACGGCACACACAGACATACACAAACACACCCATGCCCGGGGCAGAACTCAAACCCGCGATCCTTCCGTCCGAGATCGCCACGGCACTACTGCCTTAGCGATCTCGGCATTATTATTATATTTATTATTATTATTATTATTATTATTATTATTATTATTATTATATTTATTATTATTTATTATTCTTATTATATTTATTATTATTATTTAATTTTTATATATCTCTTTGTCATTAACATAACGCAATTACAATAAAATACTTTATTGTTACTTTTTGTCCCACTAACTATGGACCACCCCCATAACGTCTAAACGGTTCGCGGAATCGACATGCAGTTTTTTCTCTCAACAATGCGTAATCATGGGGCAAGTAATATGCCGCAGAGATATTGTTTGAAATATTTATAGTTTTTGAGAAATTTAATCAACTTTGAATTTTTAAATGAAGCTATGTATTTTTCTCATCATCAGTGTATATATAATAAAAAGAGGTATCCAATGATGTAACAAATGTCAGTGTTTTGATAGACATTTTCGTATAAAAGTAGACTTTCTGACATATGATTTTAAATTAAAGGGACATTATTTCCTTAAGTAAACCTTTCAACTGTCACTTTTGAGCAAGGTGGTCTTGGCTTCGCGGCACCGCCGTCCGTAGCAGGCTCGGCGCCACGAACACTGCCTCCCCCAATCGTTGCAAGGGGAAGTATTCTCCGTTTAATTTAAAATCGCATATCAGAAAGTCTATTTTTATACTAAAATTTCTCACAAAATACTAACATGTGACACATCATTGGATTCCTCTTTTCATGATCTATCCATTCCTGGCAAAAAATATATCATTCCATTTAAAAAATCGAAGATTAAATTTTTCAAAGACTAAAAATATTACGAATAATGTCTATATAGAATATTATTTGCCTCATGATTCTATATTGTTGAGGAGAATCTACATTTTGATATCGCAAATCGTTTAGAAGTGATAGGGGTGGCCCAACAGTTGGTAGGACATCCTGTAGACGAGTACATTTCGATTAAGATTTAATGTTTTATACTACATTTTTTCAATAGTATCACACATTTATTGCCTAAAATTAAGTTTCTTAGGATGTTCGGTTAGGAATATTTAAGAAGGAAATAGTACGGTTCTTGGCCGCAACACTGTAGCCCAGCCAGTCAAGTATATATTTTCACACGAGATAAACTTCCTTTTTTCTGTTTAACTTTTCTTTACCTTCTCCCTAATATTCTTTTTTGTTTTCTGTCCAGTTTTCTCAAGTTCTCTCGTTCTCTCTCTCTCATTCCCCACCTCTCTATCTTTTTCCACGTCTCTGTGTCTTTTTGACAGGTCATCATGTCTATCGTTCACTTTAATTTCCTTCTCATTGGCTCCGTCCTTTTTCTCGGCGTTCGTACTGCTCTAAATGCGATTGCTCTCTGCATAATCTGTCGACTCTTCTTGATATGTCCAAGATTTGTCGGTCAATTTCCGGCTACGTTTCCAGCGTTTGTGCCGACTTAATGACTTTTCCACCGCACCCCTCAAACAGCGGTAGGTAACCGTTCACGGGAAGATTATGGAACGGAAGATGTAGCAATCAGTTAACCGTTGCCTCGGCGTGACAGGTGCTGAGTTAGAACCAGGGCACAACGTTCCATTTACGGGCTCTTCCTCGCTGAGGAAGCGACCACAAGTCTTCGTAACGTCATATTTAGGGCATCGTAAAGTCTGCTATTGGCAGCGTAATGTGCCATTTTCAAGCAGTACTTTCGAGAAGTTGTCGGAAGGTTCATTGAAATGATGACTCGTGGATGTGAAGTTTACGCATAGAAAGCAACGGCGAGTATATTTCAAGACTCATAATGCTTTCGCAAGCATCAAATGCACTTTAATCAACAAGGTCATAAAACTTTACTTCAAACGTATAAATTGAGAGGATCATATATGTTTATGATGGAAGATGTGTATAAAACTAGATTCATATTTTTGCTGTTTTGTCTTATGGATAAAGAATCTATCAAACTTTGCGCACACTGGATACATCGTAAATTCATAACTAAAAATACATTGCTGTAAAATACCCATTATTAATTTTTTTGTTTTCGTATATGATATTTCTTTTGTTGAATGCATTTTAGATTAATATGTATTCCTGTAAAACATATTTTTTAACTGTCAGATTTTCTATAATTTTAAATTGCTTTTTCGCCGATTATTTTCAATATTTCACGATCTCCAACACTTTCCTCGATTAAAACTTTCACGCAAAGTTTAATTTCGAATTTTAATATCCAGCGCATTCACAAAATTTCGCCGTTCTTCCAGAAAAAACACAACACAGAACTCGAAACGCAACAAAACGTCTGCAACGGATTGTACTTCGAAATGAAACTCGCAACACTTTATGAAATCGCACTGCCGCCATTCCGTCTCGCCTCCGCCCTTCCGCCATTGTTGCGTAAAAATTGGCGCAGTCGGTTCAGCCCAGTTGCGTTCGCGCGGCGTTTCCCCATCAGAACTTGTTCGTCTCTGCCCTTCGAAACAATAGAGGCTCGTCTCCGGATCCGGCGGCGAACATCAACTCGCCCTTAGGGGCTGGGGGGTGGGGGGTGCTGCGACGCTGATGGGCACACTGACTCGGAATGAATGGAACGTACAAAAAAAGAAAAAAAGAAAAGAAAACAAAGAGGAAACAAACCTAACAATGTTGTTGTTTAATTAAGAAACGAAGGCCCTAACTCCTCTAATGGCAATTTATGGTACACGAGAGTGAAATAAGATTTCGTTCACGAGAGAAAGCACATTTTGAAGATCCCTAAGTAAATCCAGTCTCTGTACAGGCAACCCAGGAGAATATTCTTAAATGTCGAATGTATATACATCAAAAGTACTGATAAGAAAACGTAAGACATGTCTTTTGAATAGCTTTGTCGTATTATTGAATATGCTTGAGGACGAACTATATGCGTGAAAACTAAAGAAAGAAGAAAAAATATTCCACTTATCAAGAACGAAGAACATATTGCACCGAACCCAGTCTCCCAAACCTACCTGTGCTTACCTGGGGTCGTGTGGCCGGCTAGCTCAGGAAGCATGTAGATTATAGAAGTATGGATGGTGGACGGATTTCGCTACGTGATTAATTAAAAAAAATATTTAGAACACGAACTTTAATGAAAGAATTAAAATTTAACATAGACAAATCAAGATCTGAGCTCGTGAGTAATTACTTCTAATTTTACGCTGCAAAGCTAATACATTAAAGGGGACGTAATATTGTAAGGAAGTAGCCAATGCGCGGCGAGCACTTCCTGGAGGCTGACTATACCCCCTGGATAAAAGTTTCTTTTATAAACAAGCGTTGCACCTGAAGGGCGTGATGAAGATTTTGCCGCAGCTCGACAAATCAGAACACAGTAACCGTTTACAGGCAGGCCCGCTGGGGTGAGCAACCTCCACAGGTCGCCGAACCTCACGCCAGACGGCGTGTCCCGTGGGTGCATGGGAAGCCCGTGAGTCCCGCGTCGGCGGCGGCGGTGGCGGTGGCGCAGTGTGACCACGGCGACGGCGGCAGCGGCGACGGCGGTGGTGCAGTGATGGTGACGATGATGGTGACGACAGCTCAAGACTCAGGCGTCCGACAGCGCGATAATAATCGTCACGTAAATTGTGACGTGTGACGCGGGCGTGATCGGCAGAGATAAAAAAAAAATATACTCGACAAGTGAGTAACCGGAGGAGCTACTCGTCCTCAATTTAAAGTAGAGGGACACTGCCCTTCTCCCGCTCTACTGTTCTGCGAGCTGAGCGCACGTCAGCGCTCACCTCTCCTCGCCCTTCTGATCCGCGTACTGTGATCTCTCCCACCGTTCTGATGTGCCTCCTCGGCGCATGCCAGCGCTCACAAGCCTTTTCTCCCCCTCCAGTTTCCCAAATGTTCTAGAAGTTTCCGGAAATTTTACTAAAACGTGCTTCTATTGGTGAAAAGTTCCTACGTCTTAACTAAATTTTGTCCAATCAGCTCTTGCGTCTTGCCGGTGTGTCGAGCGGAATTTTCCATAATGCGCTCTCACTCGCAAACTTTTTGTAAATAAAAGCAGGTGGTCTCTCCCGGAGTTTCCAAACTGCGCAGCCCCCTTTCCCAGCTAGATCCCCAGGGATAGACCCGCGTCGGTGTTGGCGAAAACAAACACAGTTCCCCCGTTTGCCTGGCGCCGAGATGTCGCGGCTGCAGCTGTGCGGAACGAATTAGCCGCCCGACGGCTCAGAAAAGACGCAAAAGGCGCCAGCACGTGATTACGCAACATTTTGTTTACGATTATCCGGGGTACAATATTCGGTATCGTTACAATATTGCTCCGATAATTCTCTTAGAATTTACTTCCTGTTGTTTTATAATGGAGTTAATGAGTATTTCTTTATGAATGAGAAGATAGATCCGTGAGGAAGGCTGTAGGTTGTAACGTCGCTTAATAAGAAGTTAACTCTTAGAGTTGTGATATTTTGAATTCAAGATAGGTTAAAAACAAAAAAATTACATTTAACGTAAAAGCATCACTTAATGTTGTTCAAATTAAACAACGTTTTGAGCATTTCGTTCTAAAATTAATTTGTAAAAGTTGACGATGCAATGTTTATAATGCATCAAAGATGAGTTTTTTATTTCCGCTAGATACAATAATAATTTATGTATCCAGGGATTTCAATGCCCAAGTAACATACTCCTGCGAATAAATATTTGTAATTTACAGATAGATGAGTTACATTTTAAAGATTAAATCAGTATTGTGTACGTAATCTTAAAGAGGCAACAAATTATTATTTAATCTTTCAATGCAGAAAGCCGTCTTGACACTTCGTGTGTCCTCCATCGTTGTGCGTGTTTGCTGGTACCAACATGTCATGGAATTTTCGCTTTAGCGAGGGAATTATAAAACCTGCAATTTCATACGCTAGTTCACTTTGGTGTAAGGTAGCCGCCACTCATTTAACAAAATTACAAATAGAACAAAATAAATGTTTGAGGAAAATTACCAAAGCCCCCGAGGTTTATTAAAAACGCTCCGTGAAATACAGAATTTAAATTAGAACCAATTAAAAATATTTTAAAACAAAACTCAAAATTTTTTAATATTCTTCCCAATGCTCTTTGTTCTTTCCTTTATAATTTAGGCCAATTATATAATGAACCAAAGAGAATTAAATCGCGTTTTCCTAAGATATATTTAAACCTCTTTAAAGTCAAAAAGATTTAGTTTATTCTAAATAAATAATAAACTTCGATTCTAAATTTGCTGTCTCCAAACTTCAGGTAATCAAAATCAAGTTTTGAGTGACGGACTCTAAAGGTTATAATTTTTACTTTCTCGTTTGCATACGGAGTAATACGTAGTATAGAGAAATTTATGTAATGATGAGGAAAATCGATTTCGAGATTTCAACGGAAATACACGTTTTGGGGTCCCACCGAAAAAGTGAAAAGCTGAAAAACATTCTTTAAAATTTGGGGATACTTTAGCCTCTCCAACATTTCCAAACTTTTCTTAAAAACAGCTCCAAATTTTTTTATTAAATTTTTTTTAAGGATAGAGTAAAATACACTTATAAAAGTGGCGTAGGTCCGATTTTTACGGTTAACTCCGAATTTTTGAAAAATTGCAAAAGTTTGAATGTTTTCTGCGTCTTCCTACAAGTACAAAATTAAAGACAAAGATTTTTCCTTCGAAAGAAATTTGTTGTTCATAATTAGTTCTTTCATTAAGATCATGTATTTTTTTTTGGAAATTTTAGTGGTTCTCGTGCAACAGTGCATGCAATGTTTGCAATTTTAAAAAATAACAAAAAGAAGATTTTCTGAAAAACGGTTCCAAATATTTTCTTTATATTCTTGCTAGGGATACTGCCAAATGTGACCTATACGATGACATAAACGACATCTAGTTCTATTCTTTTGTTGTTGTTTTTCAAAAATTACAAAAAGTATTTTTTTACTTGTCTCTCGCGTCATTTATATTTACATTAAAGGCGATTTCTTCACATTTTTATATTGATGAGTGCATGTGCTTTAAGTAATGTCATATAACGTTTCTCGAAAACTCAACAGGTTTCTGTTAAAAGGAGCACAAATTTCCGCATTTTTAGAAACGCTCTAACATCATTTTCTCCAAAATGGCTCCAAATTTTTCCTTCTAACTTTTACAGTCGTTAGCGCTGATTGGTGTATTATTTTGTTTTTTTCATAATATACACAAATGTAATTTTTTAATGTCTCAGATTGTTAATATGCACATTTTCATCCATTTGTATACATTATTGCATTTTTGAGTAGCAGTGCTTGAAATTATTGTAAATGTAGTGTTTCGAAAACTTAATAGATTCCTGTGAAAAAGAGCTTCAAATTTCACATTTACAGTAATGCTTAATTGCCATTATCTTAGAGACGGTTTTAAATTTTTCAATGAAAATTTCTATTTAGGACGAGATTTTACTCTTCTTTACTATTCTTGAAGTAATATTTCTGTTTTACTATTAGGAAACCGAAAAGTTGAGAAAATGTCAAAAAATGTACTTTGGACGATGATAGATGGTAGCTGGCAAGAGAATGGGGCAATACCGTAAAGCCACTCCACACCAAGGAAATGAGAAATCTTTACTAGGAGAAAGTCTGTGCGATTGTGTAGCACTACTAGTTTCATATTAAATTACTCCAACAGCACAAAATAATCATAATAAATTTTTTAACCCCAACTCAATAAGATTTTTATTCCTTATTAATGTTTTACTCAGCGAAACCAAAGATAAAATTTTCATATTTGGTCATTTGAAATAAAAGATTTGGGTGTCTTCGATTCCGAAAGAGTGTTGAATTTTAAATGTGTCAGTCCGTCCATCTGTCTACTTGTGAATAACATTAGGACGGAAAATAGCACAGTTGTGTGTTTCCAAAATGAATATTCACTAACCATTCTCATCCAGTTTGAAGCAGCAAAAATATAAAACGTGTATTCTGATCTTTAAGAAGAGTTTATACGTACCACTGATCCAAAGAAACTAATAATCATTTTCAGATTTTTTCTATCGATTTCTTACAGTTTTCTTTAGATTTTATAGATTTGTTTATAGTGCTTCTCTTTTTCTTTGCTTTGGGATCACTGCGTGGCGCCCTGCCATGGAAGCTTGATGGCGCGGGATTAAACTTTTATCGCGCGCGCAGACCAAGAGCGCACTCGGTTGACGCGTAGGCGCGTGTTATGGAGTGTTGCAGGTGAAGGGAACAGCGGTAAAAGCAGAAGTGATTACGGGATCAGGGGTGGGTGTGAGAGAAGTTATTGGGAAATGCGCTTTTGACGTCTCATGAAAAGATACTAAGTAGCGCCTCTTGAAAAATGCGTGCCGGTGGAAAGGGAGGAGCTTTATTTGTCGAGAAGCAAAATGGAAGCGTCCTTCTCTTGCTACTGAAGGAAGCAGGAAAACCTGCCTGGAAGGGCTTTCATTCACCTCAGTGCGCACAAGCGAAATACTCTCTTTTAGTACTAGTAAAATGCTGTCTCGGCAGTTCTACTGCGTAGTTCTGTTGGCATACTATTTGCCTCAGATGCTGGAGGTCTGGAACTGGAATCCTGCTCCGTGCAAATTTTCTTGACAATGTTTTTAGGAATAAAAATAATAGATTGAATTAAAATACAAAAGTGGCTTATTAAGAAATCGAAAATTTTCAAAGATTAAAATTTTTGTTTCTTCTAACTCGGGTATCATTTTTAAGAGTTCTTCAAGATAAGAAGAAATATTAGTTGTGATTATATTACGTAGCCGTTACAATTAATATGAGAGTGTATGCAGGACCACTAGTTTTTCCTTTGCAGTCGCCAAGTCTTTGGACTTAGGCATTGCTCTTCCCGGCCAGTAGATTTCGCGCAGTCAAGTCTTTGGACTTGACCATAGGCGGTTGCACATTGCCGCTTTCACTTCCTGGTTTGTACGTTGTCGCTGCACTTATATGAAGACGATTCATCAAAAATTAGTTTAGATCAGTGAAGACACGGGTAGTGAAGTCGTAGGCTTCAGCGGCCGGAGTCATATGAATGATCTTGGCTGTCCGGGTGACGCCACGTCGAAGGCTGTGTTGCCGACGTATCGACCATCTTTTCGTGGTCTTCCGCAGACCAGCCCTGAGGAAGACCACGAAAAGATGGTCGAAACGTCGGCAACACGGCCTTCGACGCGGCGTCACCCGGACAGCCAAGATCATTCACAAGACACGGAGAGCTGTACCAGTTGGTGCAAAATAGGATTCCGCACTGGAATCGAGACACAATGCGCTTAAGACCAAGCAGGCATGACACTCGCGCAACTTCACAGCAATCTCCGACTGAACCAGCCTGCCTGCGGTCGCTGCATGAGGAGCTATAAAGTCGCCCATGGGCATCGCTGCGTAAACATTCCGCGCCGCTGGCCGTCGCCCCAACCGCCCGTCGCCTACATCGCCACTCAAGGGGAACCTCACAAGCAGGAAGGGTTGCTACGGCGCAGAGGCATTCTCCGCGTGCCGGAATGCGTTGCCCATCACCCTCGCAACCGAGAATGATGGACCAGGAAGGGGCCAGCGTACAACGAAAGAGGCACAACAAATGAGCTGCAATTGAGGGAATGCTGATGAGGTGTTGTTGACATTATTTTTTCTTGGGTTTTCAACCAGCCGACTGCCGGTTACCCATTTCGTCCCGATGGGACGAATAATCGACCTTAAATTAGACACCAACGTGCTTGCGGGCTCCTCTGATCTGGGGTCAGCCGAACGCGCGGCCCTCCGCGACAACAAATACATGAGAGACCAGGGAGAAACAACCATGCCCAAGGGGGGACTCGAACCCGCGTTCCTTTGGATCGAAGCAGTGAGTTCGTAAACACTCTTAGCCGCCTCGGACATCCAGATCGGCTGTTGACATTAGTAAAGTATGAAATGAGTCATCTTTGTCAACTTATATTTATATAGGGATACGGCTTTTGACGGCTTTGCCGTCATCATCAGACTTGCTGTATGTGGCGAACTGGGCACTGTCTTCAGACTCTTGCCACACATAACGTGGCTGGTGATGACGGCAAAACCGTCGAAAGCCAGCTCTCTAAATAAATCGAAGTTGTTAATGTTGAGTTTCATTATTTCATTCACTAAGTAGATGCAAGTTAGCTTTTAATAACGCTTGTGATCATGTGTTACCCTCAGTCGCTAATGCATCATGTAACCACCACAATCTCTCATATATTATATAATTAAATGTATAAACAAATTGAAGTCTTTCATTGCCTCATGCATGGCATGCTTCTTTCTTCAGAGCAGGTCAGGTTTTCAGAGCAGCGGAACAACTGCTGCAGAAGTCACGGGGTGTCGAATTACCCATGCAAATTGTTCGATCGATAGCAACTGGCATGCAGAGTAAATTACAATACGCATACACCGAAATCATATACCCACAATCTCTCACACACCTGAGACGTAAAGAAAAGATTCCGAGGAAATTGATATTACTTCCGTGATGGCGTGCTGCTGGCTGTAATTCAGAAAGCGGTAAGTCGATCATTCCCTTTCTGAATTAAGATAGGAAAAGGCGTGAAAAAGGAAATATTCTCTTCTCCGAGATTTTTCTCGAGATTTTTTTAACTCGTGATTCATAGTTGTGATTACTTCTCTTCCGTTGATAGAGCGAAAAGTATTAAGCTATTGTCGATCTTATTTACTTTTTATTAATCTGTAATCTTCCAGCAAAATCGACTGTGTAGGTCCTGATGGCTTTCATTATCTATGTCTAGAACAACATAATCTAATTTGCATTAGATTTCAACTTCATTTCTCAGTCTCCAAATGGATGATAATGATAAAAGATTTTTTACCTTGTGCACCTTCCTGGTATTCCTATTTCCTGAAGTTAACATTCCACTAAATTGTTATTTTGGGTTTTAAATCAAAAGTAATATTTCCTTTTTGTTTAATGGGGAGCATATATTCATCGTATATAACCGTAGAAATGAGCTCTTGTTTTTTGCAGTTTACCTTCTGTAATGTATTTTTGCATAAACGACGAGTTCTTTCTGAGAGATTTTGGTCTCTAGATGCGATCTCAATAATAATTTAATCATTTAAATATTAATTAATAATATTATTTGCATTATATTGATCTAAACTTTAGTTCATTCTTGTTTCAAATGAAGTCCGTCTAAAATTATCTCAGGATTCAAATCTGCTTAACTAGGAAAGGAATTCTCCTGGGCTCAGTTATGCTATAAAGATTCTGTTGCATGTCTCAGACAACTGTATTTTGTCTTAAGTTGGCTGGTTTTGAGAGTTCTCCAACTTCTTCAGATCTTCTGTAAATGACATCATCGCTTTAAAAGAATCAACGACTTTGTTCAAGATAAAAAAAATTCGACTCCAATGCTCCTCTTGTTTAGATCTAGTGAAATACTACCATTGAGTAAATGCACTGTCGACCAATTCGTAATCGACTTTCCGATATATTCTCCATTTCAGTTATCATGGCAACAATGAGCTTCACAGTAACGGATAATAATAATAATAATAATAATAATAATAATAATAATAATAATAATAATAATAATAATAATGCGCTCTTTTATGACAATGAAAATCACACGTGGTATTAACTCTGAGAGAATTATTCAATTTCGTTTATTTTAATCCAGAAAATAATTTTAATTTGATATCTCAAATCAATAGCACTCAGGCAAACTTCAAAAGGGACTCTCACTTTTAACTCGCCAGGAAGCAACATTCAAAACAGAAACGATACATAAATGACCCTCCCAACACAGCGTACCACGAGCGTTTGAGTGCGTTCTTCGCTTGGAATTGGGCCAGACGAGGCGACGCTTGCACAAAAAACAAAGGAACGAGCGGTCGCGAGCCTCTCATAGCAACCGCGCGAATAAAACGCGCCCCCACCTCCGAGAACTAATGCGCTTCCAAACTCTATGAGCGTCACAAAAAGCGAGCGGCGCGCGCAGTGCGAGCGCGAGCGCCTCGACGAGAAATCAGCGTCGTGCTGCGGCGGGGCGCGCGGCGGAGGGGCCGAGATAGACAGACGGACAGACAGACGACGCCAGCCGCGCGCTGTTCAGTCGGGCATAACTCGCGTTTTAATGCGTTCGCGGGCCCGCGCTCGCCTTTCGCCCAGCCCTCCCCAGCCCTCCTCAGCCCTCCCCAGCTCTCCCCTGCCCTGCCTAGCCCTCCTCAGCCCTCCCCAGCCCTCCTCAGCCCTCCTCAGCCCTCCCCAGGCCTCCCCAGCCCTCCCCAGCCCTCCCCAGCCCTCCCTAGCCCTCCCCAGCCCTCCCAGCCCTCCCCAGCTCTCCCCAGCCCTCCCCAGCCCTCCCCAGCCCTCCCCAGCCCTCCCCAGCTCTCCCCAGCCCTCCCCAGCTCTCCCCTGCCCTGCCTAGCCCTCCCCAGCCCTCCCCAGCCCTCCCCAGCCCTCCACAGCCCTCCCCAGCCCTGCCCTGCCCCGCCCCAACCCCGCCTCCCCCCGTCTCGCCTCGCATCACACCGATGTCCTCGCTGTGCCCTGTACGACTGCGGCCACCTCCAGTCCTGCCCTGCCTTGCCCCATCCCCACACTACACCATGCTCGCTCCTTGTCGCATCGCGTCTGCTTCGCCCCTCGGCCCTACCACTCCCACCCTGCTCTTCTCTACCACTCTTCCTCATCCTGATTCTTCTGGTGCTGTCCCTCCTGGTCCCTTTCTGTCCGCATTGGTGCTCGCTCACAACTCAGATAGGCCCCGCCCGACTTCGCGCCGATTTATTTCACTTTGACGCCTGGCCCCGTTTGCCCCGCCTGTACCAGTCTGGCCCCTCCTGGCCCGATCTGGCCCCGGCTGACCCCGGTTGACCCCGCCTACCCCCACCTGGTCCAGCCTTGCCCCACCTGCCCCCGTTTGGCCCCACCTGGTCCCACCTAGCCCCATCTGACCCCACCTGGCCCCGGCTGACCTCGCCTGCCCCCGCCTGGCCCCGTCTGGCCCCGTCTGAACCCACCTGGCCCGGGCTGACCCCGCCTGGACTCGCCTGGACTTATTTGCCTCCGCCTGGTCCAGCTTTACCTCGCCTGCCCCCGTCTGTGCCCGCCTAGCTCCGTCTAGCCTCACCTAGCCCCGCCTAGACCTGTCTAGCCCCACCTAACCCCGCCTAGCCCCGCCTAGCCCCGCCTAGCCCCGCGTGGACCTACCCGGACACTCCTGAATCGGCCTGGCCCCGCCTGAGCCCGCCTCACCCCACCTGGACCCGACGCAAAGATACGACTGGATCCATTTCGCCTCTCCTTGCATTTCACCCTGCTTTTCTCTTTTAACGCGCCATTCTCCGCCACACACATCCCCACTCTGCCCCGTCTTGTTCGTCAGTGCTCCGCCTTGCCAGACATCCCCCCGCCCTCTCACGGCGGCCTCCCTCTCCAGCCCCGCGTCCATTGTTGCGCGCAGCCGTCTGTCCGTCCGCTGCCACGCGAGGCACGTGAGGCGCCAAACAAAGCTTTCTCGCGCTTCTTTTCGCCTCCGCTGATCCGACTAGACAGTCGGTGCGCCCCGCCCCCGCCGCTCGCGCAGAGCTACCGTCGTCGCGTCGTGACAGCCGCCAATGCGGTTGCTTCTGTCATGACCGGTGGAGAGCGGGCGAACACTAGGACTCGGAGGCTGTGTTTTCGCCGCTGTTTTCCGGTGGAGTTAACTCGCTCTGGACGGGGTTTTCCACCTCCATTGTTCCTGCCGGTGCCACGTCCGTAGCTTCTGTGGCTGTCGCAGTCACCGCTGTTTGACGGTTTGATTGATTGATTGATTGTGGTTCCGTGCGTGTCAACTACTAGGGTCGTTAGTCCCGTGAGTGCAGGGCAAGTTTTGCTCGGGAGGTGGCGGTGGTGTTCTCCCGTTGGACGGCGAGATCCGGCGTCGACCCAACGTCGGCTAGCGGGGTATTTCCCAAACCAGGTATCTCCCACCAGCGGGGAAACGCTCTTAGATCCAGACGGGTCTCCCGGAATATAGGGTAAACGGTACAGTGATTGGCGACTTAAGAGATGTTACAGCATTAACTCATTGGAAAATAAAAATTTTGAAAATTTGATATGAATTTTCTACTGTCCAATGATCCTTTTACTTATCCTAACCGTAATTTGTATCGGAAAATGAACATCACGTTATAAATCAATGTTTTAGTAAAAACATGTCATTTTGTACAGTGATTGGCCACAAGTTATACTGATTGGCCAACGTAATGACAGTGATTGGCCACTCAATTATTTCTAACAGAAACAACAAGTATAATGATATATTTAATTAATCGTTATATTACCCATAAAAACACATTTTATAAAATACCGATTAAATATAATTTTAATATTTTATATAAGTGCTGTTGGAGAAAATTAAAATATCTGCGATTTTCAAATCTGAGTATATTATAACTTAATTTAAATGAGTCTTCTGCCTGTCTACGAATAGAATCATAGGGAGTGTGATGGTCTTTTGAAATAGAAATGTTTTGAATACGTTTCAAATATATTAGTAGACCTTCTCGCTTGTCATCCATCCGTTCTCCAATAGACCCTCGAAGTATCATTTCTGATGTCACATTCTGATGTTTTGTTCGCTGACACACGAACAAGCGAATGTAACTGCTTCACTTGTCCATGTAGTGATTATGGGATGTCTTCTTAAAAAAGGCTTGACCCAGCCTTCTCCTAGACGGTTGTTGTTGAACAGATTGGGCCTTGGTTTAGCAGCTAAAAATTGTTGAACGCTACTTTATTGATCTTCCTTCTTTCTTGGAAATCCATTTGCTGGCTAGTTCAAGTATCCACCTGATTAGGATAGCTTCTTCTTCTTCTTTAAATAAAACAGTGTCAGGCCCTAGAGGTGTTTAGTAATCTGGATTATTTAAAGTACTTTCAAACTTGTTTTGGAAATGATTTTGCAGCAGAACTCACAGATTAACCATTAGTATTAACATATTTGATGGCATTTGCCATGGCTCCTGAATCATAAACTTGCTTCGGTTTCTCTACAATTATAAGGTCATTTATTCCAGTCCCACGCAGGATTAACCTAAGTGCAATAATATTAAACTACGGTTAAAAAGTGTGTCAACAATTATTGGCAGAGTGGCCAATAATACAATTCACACACTATCGAAGGTACAGTTATTGGCCACCCCCTATGCCACTAAATACGCAAAGTTAGGCTTTTCATTTTCAGCTGATATCATTGCCTCTCAATAAGATTTGCGCTTCCTGACATATAATTGTAGTTTACTTATAGCCATAATCAACAAACAGCACTTTTGAATATCAGTTTTCTAAAGAAAATTTTAAGAAATCTGTACATATAATGAACACACACCGCACTACTAATAAGCATCTGTCATATTGGCAACAGTTGCACTCTTGCGGCCGAAGAAAATATTACATAATACTTAGAAAACGTCCCATCGCGCCATTTACAAGCAAAATATTAGAAAACGGTGTTAGACCAAGTGATAATTCTAATTATAATTGGAATGGCCAATCATGGGGGGGGTGGCCTATCACTGTACCGTTTACCCTATGTTAGTGGAGTTATGTAAGGCTTAGCGTCATTGTTTTAGCGTTAGTGTAAGTTTAGTTTTAGCGTTTCATCATTAGCGTTAGTGTAAGTGTGTGTAAGGAGAGAGGGTAGAACAAGGAAGAGGTAGGAAAAATCGTCCGCGGCCGGTGGCCCGTTTGTTTAGGTGCTACTCCGGCATTCGCCTAGTGTTGACCGGAGAAACCACGGAAAACTACCGATCAGAGCAGCCGGCCGCTAGAATTCTCCTCCAGAGAGCTACTGAATTCGACCTTGGTGAAAAGCTAGTGTCGAAAATCCTGACAGCCTTCGGGACTCGAAACTATGACCCCCCTGTCAGAGGGACTGCAGCACTTTATGGAAAAGTTTAACCCCTGTGTCCCTTTAAAGTTGGATTTTTGCTGAGCGAGAGTTTTCTTTTTTCTTTATTCGTTCTCCTGTAAGTTATGACTTCTGGTATGAGTTGACCCACTCGAGGTAGTATTTATACCAACATTGTCACTCATTGCAAGATGGCTACTTACATGATCTAAGTTTGCTTCAATCCCTCCTCCATCATTTTCACCACAACGCTCACGCGAGAAATTAAATACTGCCGTCCCTCTTCCCAGTTTCTCGAGTACACTTCTGGAAACGCTGTCTACAAAAACATTGTTATATATATGATTTTCAACGGCTATTTGGAGTGAGAAAGGCCTGTTTTGAGCAGAAAGAGACAGAAGTCATCGCAAAAGTGATGGTCAATTGTTGAGATTTCGGAAATGACGATGAAGAAGTATGTAATAGGGGATATGATAATGCAAAAGTTACATTAATAAAAATAAAGTATTAAAATTCTCTTTGTGAATATTATACCTTCTGGAATACGAATGCAGTTCCCTTAACAATTGACAATGAAATATGAATATGAGGAGTTTGGTTAACCTGTGAGATTTTTTGATGTTGTAAGTCGCTGTACAGCTGCATTTTTTCGCAATGGCTTTATGTCAAAAGTATTTAGTAAAACTGACGGAAAGTTTGAACAGCCGAGATATTTGTTAAAATTCGGTCGGAAGACAGTTTTTCATTTAGCCAAGCTACATATTTTAGACGTTTTTTATATAAAATTCACGTTGTGGAAGGAGCATTCCTTCCTCTACAGCGAAATCAGATTTTAAGAGACATATGGATAAATTGTATTAGAAAATTGTGTAAGCTAAACATAAAACAGCAATAATAATAATAATAATAATAATAATAATAATAATAATAATAACAAAAACAACAACAACAACATGTTTTCATCTCAATTAGCCTACACATCAAATCAACAGTTTATTCAGTGGTACTTCTCACAAAACGTTGGAGTGAACGAACTGAAAATTTTGCATGTTAGTCCCAGTCAGAACATCAGTGACTAGTTTTTCTATGTGCTGTTGATGTACGACCGAGTTGTAATTAGCTTCTGCATGTTACACACGTTTATAATGCTTCGTACACAATTTCTAGTGCTTTCGCTCGCGTAGAACTGTCAGTCACAGAGAAACTGTCGCCGGCACTTCACGCTCGTAGTTACTGTTTGCGACTGTACTCGGCGCTGCAAAATTCTCTCATGTATTTGGTCACATACTGTGGGTGTGATTTTAAAAAACAAAATGTATTAAAAAACGATGTTCACTATAACTGCTCATATTCGTTAACCAATAATTGATTTACCAGGATTTCTGTAGAAATGTGATTAATTAATTTGAAAGGCTAAAAGTAATGAAAATAATAGTTTACATGGTTTACATCAAATAATTATCGTGCATACTCCTGTATACTAGGTTATTCATGAGTATTTTTTCTCATCATTATTTATATTTTTATATCTCCGTAATTATCACACGAAAATTCTGTTATTCCTAGAATTATTTTATTGCCTTTTACATAATTGTAATAAAATACCTGGGAAAATGTGAACCATTTATCGTGTCGATTTGAATGATTTATATTGAATAGCATGTATATTTTTCAAATCGCTTCTTGTATCTATTAGTCCTTATATGGATAGTACATTGCTCAGATTCCACATGGCTTCGAATCAAATTCACAACTTGCGATGTTGTATCACATTATAAAGCCGCTTTAATGAACGAAGTTCGATTAGTGGAAGCATCACTTGGCTCGCGCAGACAATTATTTGGGCTGGTGGGGCGTGGAGCGATGGCGGAACTTCGCCGCCGCAACCGGCAAGTCCCTCGAGTTGTTGGCTTTTGGCCTCCGAACGCTCCCTGGGCCACGCTCCACGCCGCGCCACGCCGCTCCGCGCCGCAGCGAACGCCCGCGAGTGTGCACAATGCGATCGATGTGTGTGGAGGGACCGACGCGATGGCGGGAGCAGGAGAGGGCCTGAGGTGACGGCGTGGGGGCAACGAGGCGGGGGCGGGAGGCGGAGCGCGTTGGGTGGAATGGACAAGAGAAGAGCTCGTGAGATAAGCAATGTAAAGGTGCAAGGCGCGAAATGCCGGAGTACAATGGGGAGCAGATGGGTTGGGGACACAAATGAGTTGGGTAGGCAGGGGGGCGCCTGGGGTTTGCGAGTGGGTGGAGAGAGGATGGAGTAGGGATCGAGAGGGGACGACAACTGAGTGCGTTCAGAAGGGCAATGGAACGATGGTGTGCAATGGTAACGGATAGGACCAGAGCACACAAGGAGGTGGATGAAACAAGAGTATGGTGAGAGCGAGGGCAGGGGCAGGGACGGAGACGGTATGGAAAAGGAACGGAACGGAACGGAACGGAAAAGGGGGGATAGGATCAGGGACAGACGTGGAAACTTCATTTGATTAGTGTTTCTTGCGCGTCAACTGCTGAGATCATTAGTCTTGTAAGTGTAGCGACTGTTTTAACGTGGGATGTGGCGGAAATCTCCCGCTGGATGGCGAAATCCGGTGCCGACATACACGTCGGTCAGCAGGAATCTTCCAACTAGGAATCTTCCACTAGCGCGGTACCACACCGGACGGGACAATTCCTAAGCTTCCGAATGGTCTTGCGGCATGTATAGTAGTGTGGCGCATGTGAGTGTGTTTATAAGTATGGGAGAGGAAACGTCAAGGAAGAGGAAGAAAAGATCGCGCACGGTCCGTCGTCCATTTGTTAGGACACTGCTTCAGTATTCGCCTGATCAAGGAAACCACAGAAAACTACCGGTCAGACCTGGCGATCGCTAGAATTCTCCTTCAAGCAGCAGTTGAACTCGACATATCTGTGATAAAAAATCCTGCCACCGTCGGGACTCAACCCATTGGGCCTGCCGGTTAGAGGCATTGCAGTAACATGAAAGCCTGCCCTGAGCCACCGAAGCCGGTGTAACGGAAAGGGGAAAGGCCAGGCTTGGAGTGGGGATGGTGCGCAGAAGGGGGGAGGTGACGCGAGGACAAACCGGAAGCGGAATGAGGACGGAATGGAATGCGGGGGAAGAGGGCGGAGCGGAGACGAGCCTGCTCGGAATGAAAAATCATAAAACCATATGTGATGGCAGGGACGGTGTCGCAACGTCCTGTTACGGAGAACTGAAGGGAACGGAAGTGCAGGGCGCGGGGGAGCATTGGCTTTTGCGTGGGTGGCAGGAGGGCGTTCGGGTGGGCGTGGGGGGCCGGGAGAGCGCTCCATCCGGCTGGCGACTGGGGAGGTATTGTGTACACGCGTGGGCACAAAGGTTCTCTCAGATCGCACCTCGTGATCGACACGTAGTTTAATTAAATTTCCGTAACTTCAGTACTTGGAGTTACTTATTTTCAGGCAGCCTGTGTCTATATTTATCCGATTCTAAAAATAGTAAGGACGCGGAAATTAAATGCTGTTTGCGCAGCAAATATTCTCCGAAGTTTAAAATTTACATGTACCATTTTAAACGCGTGTAAATGACGTTTCATCTAAATGTCAAGAGGAAATTGACTGCTGGTTTATCGTGTATTTTCACAAAGGTTTTAATAGTTCGACGTAGAATAATATGTGCTTATTCTCTTAAGTTAACAAACCTACTTTTGAAACCTTTAGCTTTTTAGAGTTGTTTGATAAATATAAATATACCATGTTTGGAATGGAATTCAATCTCGTGAGAATTATTGGTGTGTAAATTTCACTGTCATGTGAGCTTAGGAAAACGTTTTAAACTCTTCCAAGTGTTAGCAAAAACATAGTTTCAATGTGGGGTACGGAGTGCTTTACGAAGAGTGTCCAGAAACAAGTTGCAGTAACGTTTTTTCACGTAAGCTCGTTATCAATGCTCAAGTTATACAATTTAAAGCATATGTGTTACACATAAGGGTAGTACTAGAATGATGGGTTAGAACAGTTATGAGAACGGGGCTTTGGCTTCCAAACTAGTAAAGGAAGAAGTCGAAGAATGGAAAGCAATAAAATATTTTGTGAAAAATATTATATTTAGAATTAATTAGAAAAGAATATGAGGCTTACACTAATCTTTGCATTAAACTAAAATCTATTTTCTGAATTAAGAATAATAAGTACCAAACATTTTTGTGTTTCTAAAACCTGCTAATGAAACGTACTTCACGCACAAAGTTGCAAAGATCTTATATGAATTCAGGATACGATTTTTTTAAAAAGGAGAAGTGATCTCAGGAACAGAGTGTAATTTCTAACTTGACATTTGCTCCAACAGGTAAAATCATTATTTTATATGAGACCTCACATTTCCGTCGTTACGTTAACTCTCAAAATCTATGAAAGGAATGTGTGAAAGAGGCCACTGTGAGGTTTCTTCTCAATTTAGATTACTTTTCACGAAGTGCTTCTCTTTGGTACTAGAAGTCTGTCAAAGGAAACGTGTTTGCCCAAGTTCCATTGGTAGAGAGGACCTGGTAGACCAGAGGAAGGACGTTCGCTCGCAGAGTTCCGTTCGTTGCAGTGTTCCACTCGTGAGTCAAGTAACTCAGCCCCGCTCTCGCAGCTGAGAGAGAATCTCTGGCAATTCACATGACTCTATGGGTCACCTGTAAGTTGGTCGAAATACTTCTCCTGCTTCATGGATAAATGTTTGAATAATTTAATGTTTCAATAAGGATTAATTGTATTCAGTTCTGTTCTTATGTCATCATTTTTCTGTCTACGATATTGAAACCCGCTACTGCAAGAAATAATTTCATTTTGCCGCTCTCTATTATCCTTTTGCCTGCTTTATTTATAGTCTAGTTTTTACAAACGTTTAGCATGAATACTGTCCCTGCTTTAAAGAATTCCAGTTGTTTGGTTTTTAAAGTATTGTTTTTAAATGTTTTTATTGTCCCACACTTCTTATTATCCTACTTCTTAGTAGGCCATTGGCCTGTTCCATTGTTGCATTTAAGAACGTTTGTGCCATCGTCACCTCGGTCTTCCGAGTTATCTTCTTGCCACAGGTCTAGTGCCTCTCGTGACCCTTAAAATTCGGTCTTCATTCATTCAAGTCAATGTGTTGGCTCCAGTCTCTCTTACGTCCAATTATCCATTCGGAAATGGGGCTAATTCCACATGTTCTAATGTTGCCATTTCTTCCTCTATCAAAAAAAATTTGTTTTAAACTTTCCTCACCACACGCATTTCTGCCACTTCTAACTGACGTTGTATGCTTTTTGTTTCACTTCATGCCTCTACTGCATATGTTAAAACCGGTCTAACTACTGATTTAAATATATTCTTACTTTTGAGTCTTGTCTCAAATACTTGTGGTATCGCACTAAGTCATTTAAGCTGCTGAAAATTCTGTTTCCATTCATGACTTGTTCCTTTACCTCCTTATTCATCTGTCCTGAGCTTGTAATCACTATCTTAAGTATTTTGTATGTAACACTTGCGCTATTGGTTGATCATTTACCACGAGCTTACGTCGGATAGGATCTTTCACTATTTTCATACTTTAGTTTTTTGGATGGCGTTCGTCAAATTACAGCTTCTGCAGATTTTGTTAAATTCATGGAGAAGCCGTTGTAGGCCATCTTCATTTTCGGCTACCAATACTGCATTGTACTTCATATTCAGTTCTAGAGTTATAGTAGTTTTTATTAATATATTTTTAATGTTCAATAAATTTTGATTATAAAGATAAATTTGATAAATTAGAGGTTCGTTTAATCTTATTCAACAATTCCTAATCACATGATATTCCCTCATTAGATAACTTTTAACCAAAATACCATGACTTACATTTTCTTTAGTCGTTATTTATCATAACATTCAACATTCTTTTCTTGAAATAGGATGTAATACCGTAATATTTGAAAATAACATTTAAGAGTCCACGGAACTCCGCGTCGGTACCATTGTGACTGAGTTACCATGTCGTCAAATAAGGATCAATTGGTCTCGTAGTAGAATGTAACTTAACTGATAATATTCTTTCAGGTAAGTAACTATGACACTTATTAATATGTTTGAATCTTATTAATATGTTTGTTACTTATAATTATTGCTGCTCCTTCGTTTGCTCTAATATGTTTAGGAACACCGGTATGTATTAATGTATACTCCCCATATTATTTTATTCCATTTCCTTTCTTTTTTGTTTCCGTAAGACAAAATACATTTTGTTTCTTTCAAGTTCCATTAAAATTTCATGCCCACTAGTGTTCCAGGATCTCATGTTCCGTGTCCCAATTCTAATAATATTTTTCTTCTTCTACTTCTTTATCCTTTTCCGAGCCGAGGTCGTCAACATATGGTTCTGAGGAAAATCCTTGGTTCTCTGAACTTCGTTGTTTTCTGCCACGGGCAGGCTGCTAACCTCACCCGGGAACCCTCCGGGCTTGGGACCGGAAGTGATGTTGGGTTTCTCGATCCACCCAAGAAACCCCACAGGCGGAGTTTTGTCCGACACATGTTATAGAATCATTTTAGCTTCCCACATGTATTTTTTCTGGTAGTAATACGCATTGAAACCTAAAAAGTAAAATTTCTTGCCTGTTCTATTGTTTTTTCAATTTAATGTGGTTTGTTTCTTCAAAGCCCATTGATTTTTGTTTTTCATAGTAGAGATTTCTGTAGTATATTTAGTTGCCTCTCGAAAGGCATAAGGTTAAAAGTGTAAGACTTCTTACATTAAAAATGAATTTTCGAGACAGGTACACGGCAAGATGTTGCCGAAAACTCTTGTTAAAGCGTACTTATAATGAATGCACTTCCGGAAGCGAAACTTTCTGATCTCTTCCCTTCCAAATAAAATAAATTAAGCAAGGGAAGTTTCTCTAACAACATTGAACGACGAAGTATAATGAATGGAATGAAATTCCTTATATAATTAATACTTACTCACACATTCGATCTTTAGTAGCTAGAAAATTAATGAAAAATATTTAAGTCACAATTCTTCAATTCAAGAAGTTACTATTCGGTTAACATGACAATACATATTTCAACAAATAAAATTAATCGTTAACTAAATGAATTGAAGTAAGTTATTTCATCATTATTTGCTCATGAGTGTCCATTCTATTGCTGAACTGATATAAATAGTAATTAATAACCATGGTAATGAGTAAGCAAACTAAAATATAGAATCAATTGTATTTCTTAGTAACATAATAATGTGGAGAAGTGAGTGAATACAGTTTGATTATTTTGATTTGTAGTAAACTACATATAGTCTTAATTCCTCGAAAATCGTTGATTAATGCCATATTAATTAAAACTTCACAACTCCCAACCAGAACTCAGGGAATGGGTAAAAATGAGAAATTAAGTCACTAAGGACACAAAAAATGCTCATCCTATATCACGTAAGACATCAATCTGAAATGTTTAGGAACAAATAAGTTATTACCACCACTTAGAGATATCAATATTTAAAGTGCAATTTAATACTGTTTTCTTATTCTGTGAATCCCCACGGTGATCATAAGTACACAATGCAGAACCCACTGCAATGGGTCTTGTTCAGATTTTTTCGCCACGTTCAGAGCTGATATGATGTCATTGAATGTATCCTTTCTACGGCTGTGATACGCTTGTATTTCTCAGAATTAACGTTATTATTAAATGGAAAAGAAAACACTTTAATGAATGAAACTTGAATGGATGAAGGGCAGGTATTCGTGGTAAATAAGAAAACTGGCTCGTGTCGTCGCTCGTATTCTTGGACATAGCACTAGTCCAATTATACTATTCTTTATCCATTAGTTCCAGTAATTACTATTATGTATTATACATAGCAGCATATACTGAGACACTCCAAGGAAAACGACTGAGAATCGTACTTTGGATCGCGTCGTGGAAAGCGAGAACGCTAACCAATGAGCTAAACCTCAAGGGCCTTTGTGTAAAGTATCCTCAATATTTAAAATATCTTGAAGATCTCCGTAAAAGCACCACTAGATATTACTCTTGATGTGATTAGAAAGTTTGCAGGGCACTAGCAATTTTCTAAAATCACTTCTCGACAGCGCATCGAGATAAGAAAAAGCAGTGCATCCAAACCGAGTAATAGTCCGCTCTTCAATTCACTGATTTTTTGTATTTCCGGGCGTGTCAACTGCTTTGGTCATTAGTCTCGTTCGTGTAGTGCACTTTTTCTCGGAAGATGGTGATCTTCCCTCGCTCGATGGTCAGATCCGGCGCCGACCTACCGTCGGCTAGTGGGGTTTCTCCCTCACCAGGACTCTCCCACCAGCGGGGCACCGCCCCAGCCGCGACAAGCTCTAAGCTCCCGACCGGTAGTGTAGTGCCTGTTAGTGTAAGTGTGTGTAAGGGGAGAGGATAGGACAAGGATGAGGAAGGAAAGAGCGCGCGTGGTTCGTGGCCCGTTTATTTGGGTACTGCTCCGGCATCATTATCCTGGTGTTCATCGGAGAAACCACGGAAAACTACCAATCAGAGTAGCTGGCCGCTAGAATTCTCCTCCAAACAGCAGCTGAATTCGACCTAGCTGAAAAGCTAATGTCGAAAATCCCGCCGCCGTCAGGACTCGGACCTAGGACCTCCCGGTTAGAGGCGCTGCAGTGACATCAGTTGATGCACTGAGCTACCGCTACCGGTCCTTCCGCTACGTGTAAACCGGAAGGTTAGACCGCAAAAATATGAAAAACCAATTTTCAAGCAGCATTGTTAGCTTTACATGATTTATTTTAAATTAAAAACATAAATGGCTATACAATCTCTTTACGAAATCTCTCGAAAAGGCTTTACTTGTTTAAGATTTTTTGAGGTCGCAGGGACCCATTCATGCTGGGGATGTGGCAATTTTACCCGTCGGATTTCACCGCGTTTCGTGTTTTTAGTTCAGCAGCTGCCGGATTGGCTTCTTCCCCTCCCCGGCAAAATCGTCGTTGGCCTTTGTTGAAGGGAGGGTCGCTTTTGTGAGGGCGAGGGCGTCCCTCTGCCTGCCCTGGAGGGCACCGCACTTCCAACGAAGTTACGTGCACAGGCCTTTGGGATACGGCGGTCGACCACATGAAAATGTATTCGGCGAAACATTAAGAGTAGACGAGTTTTCTTCTGGCAGTTTTAGTCGCCGGGTTTTGTCCGCAAATGTTCGTGTTTGACCGACGAAGGATAAAAACGTTACGTATCTAATGCAAATGAAACACCTTATATCATTTTTCTTGTGCATCAAAATTCAAATTTAGCAGATATATCGTGAAATTATCAGAAGTCCGCCGTGAGCATAATTTTTATCAACGAAAATACTTGATTTCTTCAAAGCAATAAAAAATATTTCACTAAATGTTCTTCTGAATGTTCATTTCATCTTCAATTTCTTTAATATACATAAATGAACATTATAATTGACAGTGAATTTCCTAATTTCGTCTTAAGATTTTGAATTCTCTAAGCTCAATCATTTAGTAAATGCCAATACCGTATGACATTTTGTTCAACAAAAAGAAAGGGAGAGATAAAGCAATCAAATCCTCAGTACGAAATGAACCAATTTCTCTTGACCATTAGGGTAGTTCAGTCTACACCGTGTTGCTGCGCTACTGTGTTATCCATAACGTAAACGATTGTGAAACGTGAACAGAATCATGTAAGCATCACAATCAGATTGCATCCACGTGCGTCTAGCAACGGAGGAAGTACCCTCGTGCAGTCAAATCATGAATTTGGCATCTGGGTCACGCACTTTGTGGTCATCAATTTCTCGTTGATTCTCCTCGTGCAGTTTTGTCGGGCGTGGGCCATCGGCAGATGGATAGTTCGCATACTCTAATTACCAGTGTGGGTCAGCGACAGGATGATCACCTTCAAATGTGGGAACAGGGTCTTCAATATTTGAGTATGCGCGCCATTTTTCTCCTTTTTCTATTCTTCTTCTTCTTCTTCTTCTTCTTCATCATCTTCTTTGTATTTCAGTTGGTTTCTGGTCTTATATCAAAAAGTTACGTTTTGGGTTGACAAATAATATTAATGATACGAATGATTGAATTATATTAATGCTACTACAAGTTTTAACAATACTTTCTGCGTCATAAATTCAAGATGAGAAAGATGTCTTAAACTAAATTCGAACTCACAACCTTTCACTTCGCGCAGAACGAAAGGTTGTGAGTTACCATGGCAAATTTGCATCCTGTAGCTGGACGAATTCTCATGTACTTCGGAGGGTGAATGGTTTATTGGATTCTCAATCCCCAGAGTTCAATTCTGATGGATGCACGTGGATTTTTCAATAAAGGAAAATCCATAGTTACCATGTACTGCTTATGGCATGTAAATGAACCTTTGCTTTGTAAATACCCATCAAAATGAATTCCGACAATTAGAACAGGTCCCTTAAAAATTTTATACAAAATATTTTTAATTCTTTCATTCCATATCCAATAAACATATTCTTTCAACGACGTTTCGGGAGTAACTGCACCCCAATATTCAGGTCTACTGAGATACAAACATTGTTGTAAGAATATGTTTACTTGATATGGAATAAGATAATTAAAAAACTTCTTCTGTCTAAAATTGTTAAGAGACCTATTCTAAGAGTAAAGTCAAAAAACAAAAAAGATTATATTCTATAAAACTCCAACAATTTTCATTCTAATCAGATATCTAAATTCACTTACCTGACGACTGATTAAAGTAATGGATAAATATTACTGATAATGACTCCGTTGTCGTGGCGCTTACTGAGAAATACGGAAGTCAAAATTTACTAACAATACGGGGAGCCTATAGGAGGCCAGCTAAAAAATTCCTAACAATGTCGACCCTTGCCGGGATGGGCTAATGCAATAAACTTTTAATTTATTTTACTTATATTGTAAATTATCTGACGTATCCAATTATAGACTTAAATTATTATTTTAAACTTCAACATGGAAATAATCTTGTACAATTTCATATATATGAGGCGAGTCCCAAACGAGATTAGGGACTAAGACGTTGCAAGAAGCAAGGAAATAATTTTTTTTACTAGATTGCATGTTTATTTGGTTAGTGGTACAAAAGTCATACTTCAAATGCCCGGCATTACTAATAAACAAAAAAATTCCATACTGGCTGATTGCAGTTGGTTTGAACGACGATACAAATGATGGAAAGCTAGCACGCTCAGCACAAGCTACAGGGCTGCTGAACCTGAGAGCTAAACGGTGAAATCCCCAATTTATTGAGCTCATGACTTATTAAAACATTCCTTGCTCAAAGCTTTTTGTAGGGGGAAAAAGGAAACCTCAGTAATATATGTAGTTAATTGGGGTTTATAATCTCGTTTCCGCTCCCTGGAGCGCGGAGCGTTCGCTCTTTGCTCACAGAGGGCGGTCACGGCGGACCGGGAGCGTTGACAGGCATCTAGTCATTTCAATGGCAAAGGTGTATGCTCACTTGTACTCGTTTGGATATTGAGGAAAAACTGCCACTGGTTCCACGCTATACCTGTACTTTAGATGTTGAAAGCCGGCATTCATCAAGTTGGACATTTCAGAATTGTCTTCTCTTGTTTTTCTTTAGAATATTGTTTCGGCGCGTTAGAAACAAAACATGACATATCTGGAGTAGGTGCGGTGAACCTACATCAATGTATTTTCTCGGTCGAAGAATAGTCATTGTGAGAGTGAAGATACGACACTCATTCGTACGTAGCATCAGATTCCTTGTATGGCCAGAAAGCAATGAGCGACCCGTTCGTAGCTCTTTTCATTTCTGCCTCTCGACCTTGAAAGGGATCTGTCCCTACTATCGCTCTTGCTTTTCTCTCCAGCCCAGCACATAAGTGATCTTCACTTAGCTCGCGATACAGAATTTGTATGAATCCTGAGTTAACCCGAAGTCTCTGTTCGCCACAGCAACATGCCCTCTCATCGGCCATGAAACATTTACAAAACGCAGCATGAATCATTTTGCCATGGCGACTGTTACCCTCTGGCAACTCTCACTCACTCACTCACTCACACACACACACACACACACGCACACACACACACACACACATATATATATATATATATATATATATATATATATATATATATATATATTGAAACGCACCGCGTTTCTGAACATAGACGCGGGTGCCAACATGGTTTAAACAGCGCGGTAGAGACGGCCGCTCCGGGCGGACTCGGCCGAGCAAGAGAGTGTCCCGCGGCAAGCGAGACGAAACGAACGCGAAGTACGAGACTTCGACAGTTGAGGAGAGTATCGTGGGAACCAGCAGTCGGCAGGTAGCGTCGAGGAGGGAGAGTAACGAGTGGTCGTGCGGAAAGCTAACGATGGCGGTGATGCAAAGTAGTTGAGAGGAATCCGAAGACATCGAACAGAAATCGAAACGTAGGACAGTGAGAATCAGTAAGAATTATTAATTGAACTCGAGTTAAGTGATGTACAGTAAAGATTAAACGGCGTGAGGCGAGGAAAGTGATGTGTGTGTAAGCACGTGTATGGCAAAGGCCGCATGAGTGAAACGAACATAGTGATACAGCATCGGCGGGCTTAACAACGACTTTGGAAGAACTGGAAATCAGAACGACTGCTTATCTGGCGGCGAGTGGACATCGCTGTGCCCGGCGAAACTCGGCTGCGGCGTGGGATTTGCAACAGCGGCCGTGTAGAAGCGGCGGGGGCAAGCGCCATGGCCACGTGGCGGGCGTAACGGCCCCGACTCGCCACATCGCGCCGGCGCATCCGGAGTTGGTGAGCTTGAAGGAATTTCAGACGCAGCAAAACCAGTAAGACTGTTACTAGAAGGAACTTATTATTAGGCGGTAAAAGAATCAAGTGAGTGGGGAAGGGGAGTAGACGATTGTGAGAGGGGGATTAGATGAGGGGATTTGCCATGTAATGATAAATAATCTAATTTGATGTGGAGACTAGAAAGGGTATTTTGGACGGGTACATATTGTCTGTAAATAGAATAAGTATTGAAATAACGAGGTGATTATGAATCAGTGCATGCCAAGGGAGCTCCCATTTACAGTATGAAGTGTAAAGTTAAGACAGAAAGAAAGTGTTCATTAGCAATATTTACGTAGTTAGTAAGAAAATTGTTCATGTTTGTCAGTATCGTGAAAAAGTTATTAATGCGAACCATTATTTTGTTTACCTTCTACACATTCAATGGAACGATGTTTTTGTAATATCTATTATCTTTTCTGGGAATAAAGCACTCTGTGTTTTTACATTAAAAGTAATTTTTTCATTGTTTGTGCATGCACTCAGAGCCCATTCGCAAGAAAGAATACCTGACCCCTTTTACAAATTTACTGTAGAATAGGACCGAATCGTCGGTCCGTCACAATATGTATATGTATATATATGTATATATATGTATATATATATATATATATATATATATATATATATATATATATATATATATATATATATATAAATAATGCACAAAGAATACATGTTTAAATGATTTACACACACACACACACACTCACACACACATATTTATACAAATTAAACTACTTATTAGTATCAAATTAAACAATTCATCCCCATGCTCAACGACCACGTGGCGTGATAAGAAAACTCAACATTACATTACACAAATATTCTCGTAAGAAATACGAGGTTTTATAATTTTAAAATCAAATTGAAATTGAAATTAAGTAATTGTAATGAAGTAAAGTTTGGCCTTCAACGGCCTGGTTTACCACACATGCAAGTTCAAGGAACTTTGGCAGCGCATTGCTGCTCGTGGCGCGCACCGCGACTTCTCCCGCCAACTGCCCAGCAACGAATGAACGAGACGAAGGCAGCGGCGTTGTTGGCCGGGCGTCCTATGGGCAATGGGGGCGGAGATCACTTGCCTACCACATGCACACACGGAGGGGTCGCGGCCGCCGACTTTCTGTAGTACGGCAGCCACTCCGAAGGAGTGCGCTGATCCTGATCAAACCCTTAATAAATGCACATGGGCGTGTGCAGTCTCATTGTGGACAATAAGTAATACATACAGCTGCGTGTAACGGCAAACAGCTGACTTTCATTTACTCCGAATACATTGAGTGGGATGTAAATCATGTATCGTCATTTATAATCATTTTGCGCTACTGATATATAATTCATTATTCACGCTAAGTAAATCTAAAGCAAATGACAAGAAAATAACGAATTTGGTGAACGAAACTACACAGCGGTGCCACCTTTACGCACGCTATTGCAGAGACCAGTCCGTTGGCCAAGCAAAGCAATAAAGCAGCTTTCAGTACCCAATAAGCAACTAATTAAAGTCGGGAAATGGAGCACGCTCAAAGGAAGACACAGAATGAAACGTTCAAAGGCGCTCCATAAAAAACACACGAGTATTTTCCTTCCTGCGGGGAAGGACTTGAGGCTGTTTGCCTGGAGACGAAATGAGCGCGGCGAGGGGCGAGTGCGTGAGTCACGCGTGTGAGCGCGCTGAGCCGTCGTGCGTGGCGTGGCGTGGAGTAGCTGGCGGGCGCACGTGGTCGACTGTAAATGTAAATCTCTGAGCAGAGGCCGAACACAGCCGTCGGCGTGCCAAAGCCATGGCAGTTGTTTGCCAGCGGTCAACAAGAGGCCAGCGGTAGCCGGATGAGTCGACGACCACGGCGCCTGTGGCAGTGGAGGTGACTATGAAGAGGTGAATGCGCTGCTATGACAATGGGTTGTGTGTGAGCAACAGGGGAAGGGCCCGGTTGGGAGCGAGGGCTTTTGAAACGTGGGCTGGAGACAGGAGGCAGCGGAGTCGACAGCGGAAGTGTCATCGGGGTTGAGACATGCAATGTAGGCTGGAGATTGTCAAAGAGAGGTCGCGATGGTAGCAGCGGGGCAAAGGAGTGAGAAGGCGAGGAGAGGGAAGCGGGCAGGCATCCACCTAGACAGGGAACGAAGAAAATGCAGTAAATGGCGTAGGCGGCAGTGAGGACGGGCGCGTATATCGAGAAGTTAACATCAGTGAGAATGGAGATATTGGCAAGGGAGAGGGAACGAATGGTAAAGCAGGTGCGAACAGAGACGAGAGAGGAGACGAATGGGAAACAGGACTAGGTTGAGGGCGGGGATCAAGGGTGAGGTCGGGTAGGGGACGCTGAGGGGCCGAGGGCGAGGGTGAGGATGGGGGCGTGGCGGGTGGCGGGCGAGGGAGTGCCAGACCGAGGGTGGAAGTGAGGGGAATGGATAAGCGGGGAGGTAAGAGCAAGTGTGAGAGCAACGGCGGGGGCGGGACTGAAGGCGAGAACGGGGCGAGGAGGGCGTGGGCGACGGCGTAAGCGAAGGGGAGAGCAAGGGTGAGGGCGTGAGCGAGGGCGATGGCGTGGGCGTGGACGAGGGCGAGGGCGAGGGCGAGGGCGAGGGCGATGGCGAGGGCGAGGGCGAGGGCGAGGGCGAGGGCGAGGGAGTGAGCGAGAACGTGAGAGAGGGTGAGGGTGAGGTCGATGGAGAGGGCGTGAGCGATGGCGAGGGCGAGGGCGAGGGCGATGGCGATGGCGAGGGCGAGGGAGTGAGCGAGGGCGAAGGCGAGGGCGAGGGCCTGTGAGAGTGTGTGAGGGCGAGGTCGATGGTGTGGACGTGAGAGAGGGCGAAGGCGTGAGGGCGAGGGCGTGAGGGCGAGGGCGAGAGCGATGTTGGAGAGGACGAGGGGAGGGCGAGGGCAGAGGCAAGTGAGAGTACGAGGGCGGGAGCGATGGCGCTTGCGAGAGCAGTGGTGAGGAGGGCGGCTCGGCGCCGGCCGGTCCGGCAGGCGCGGTGGCTGCGGTGTGTGTGCGTCGGCTGTGGGGAGGGGGCGGGGCGGGCGGGTGTGAGCTCGTTGACGTGCGGTCGAGATGTCACAGGCAGAGGCGCGCGCAGCCCCGCGCTGTCGCCGTGTGGCGTCGGAGGGCGGGGGGAAGGCCGGGGCAGGGGACGCAAGCGCAAACGTACTACGTCGCACCCGAAAGACCGCGCAGTGGGATGGACGCGTATAATCACTTTCACGAGAAAGTAGCGTGCAATGCGACATTGTAAATTAATCCAATTCTCTCTTCCTCTTTTCCCATTGCGTTTTCATATTTATGTGATATATTAGGGGGTTTGGGTATATTGTATTCCTTCGTTGTGTGGTGTTTCCTATTGTCTCCTGTGCGGTACTTGCTAGTACATGCTAATTTGCTGTGTTGTTGTTGCTGTTGTGGTTGTTTTGTGATATTACTTTCCCACGTACTACATACATAATACAGAGAAAGTTATGTCATGATACAAGGAAAAACGGCAATATTCAGGAGAAAAAATCGTATTATAGGTCCATGATTCTGAAACATGAGTAATTCTTCTTTCTATATGAAGTAAAATACTTTCTCTAAAAGGTTGTTTTGTCAGTATTGGCACATAGGCGGCCAAAATTAATTCAAATTTTGCGTTGTACTTGAATTCAATCATATATAACAATTACTTGGCACTAATTAACAGCAAAAGGTATACATTTTAAACGCCCCGCCTTGGAGTTTAAATATTTATCTGTAAAAACAGCGGGCGGGCTTCAAGGGAGAAATGTGACACGTCTTTTGTATGAAACTATTTGAAAGGACTGAAGTTGCTTTGAACTGCTTTCAAAGACGCTCGCGAGACTGCGCCAGGTACTGGAAACCGGTGACCACAGAATTTCGTATTGTTAACAATTTCTGAGAAGCAGATGCATTTCCAAGAAAGACACGACGAAAGTCAATAGTTTGACAATCTTCAGCAGAGCGCTTTCACAAAGGATCACCTCGTCAGTAAATAGGCAAAGGAATTCACATCTTGGCTGCATTGAAAAATTAGATTTTGACGATTGGTAACGGTAGTGCAGACTCCGTGAACAGTGTTAATGGCGCAGAGCCTTGCCTGACATTGTATTATGTCCGAATTACGACAGAAAATGGTCTTCTTTTTTGCCCAGACGAGGTAACACCGACAACTTCTTCAATACTTAATAATTCGTACGCTGAGGTAAACTCATAGTTCTTAAATAATTGGCTTTCAGAATATTTCCTAGTGTCGAAGTTACAAGAGGAGGAAGGGGTCTTTTTGTCAACCCGAGTCATCGTTTGATTCTCTCCCAAAAACAAGCTATTTTGCAGCATCAACAGTCAGAATCCAAGTTTTGTGGGTCGTTTATAGCGAAAAATTCTTTTGCGGCAAAACGTCTGTCTGTTCGCCTTTTTGTCAGTTTTTTCGTCGGTTCGTCTGTGAACATCGCTAGCGTCAAAATCGTTAACAGGATTTTCATCAAAATTGACATTTATCGATCAGTGTGGCTGACATTGCGGCCTCTTTAATTGGAAATGGTTATCGTGGAGATCGAAAACAAAACATCGATGCTAAAAAGCATCACCGTCAAAAAATAGATTTTAATATATCGATGAATTTATGAAAAAATCTGTTTTGAAAACATCGACGTCGCAGTCGCATTCCTACTGCAAAGAGATGCCATACGCAAAACGTGGGACGGTATCCTGTGTGAGCAAAGAGACTGTCAGCAACATTGAAAGAAATTCATGGTATCATATCACGTTCTCGAAGCGAGAGGCGGCGCTTCCAGGAACCAGAGCTCACGTTCACCTCTCTGCCTGACATCGTGCCACCGCTGGCAGACAAAATATGACAGTGCTCTCGAGTTGGCCAAGCTGGCAGGTCGTAATCCAGCTATATCGAGATACAGCGGCAGGAGGATAAAGACATATGTCGAGGGACAAGAAAGAAACTGTTTAAATACAATAAAATTCTAAAATTAAGCATCAGAAAATGATAAATGGTCTAAATTAATATCTTCTAAAATGTTTCCAGAAGCACAGTTAAATGATTCCAAACATTAAATCGATAACACCATTACTTTAACAATTATAAACTACTGGTGTTACAAAGACATTTTCTCGCATTATTTCTAAATTTGTAATTTTTGCAAAAATCAGAGAGTTCGATGAAAATGAACTCTCAGAGTTTCCATTCATTTCAGCGTCCCTTCTTCTATCAATGGAAAAAAATTAAAGAAGTTGTTTTTGAGAAAAAAACATGGATTCTGGGCACACCATGTATTAGAGTAATTAACTATTTATAGCAATTTATCTACTTTACGTTACCCGAGCTCGTCAATAAGAGTTGTCCTGCCGAAAATTCTCCGTTTTCTGGCCCACGATTATATTACTTTTTCTTACGAACTAAGTGCGAGAAAGTAAAAGAGGATTTTGCAGAACTTTGGAATTTTACAGACGACATATGTGGCTTTTTTATTATATTTGTATATTTTTGTAGTTAAATAATTACAGGTATTGTTTTTGAAACATCTCGCATTGTTTTAATAATTACATTGATGTGCATTTTATACTTTAAAGCATTTGTGTTCAGAAATTTATTCAAAATTGTGTGCATCAAAATCTCAAATGTTTTTGGGCTCACAACGCGTCATTTTAAGAAATACTTCAATATTTTTTTTTAGCGATTCAAATTTATATATTTATATTTATATATATTTACATATATTTACATATTAAAATATATTTACATATTATTATATATTTACATATTAAAATATGTTTTTCAAAAAAAAAAATTAAGTGTGATATGACTATTTGAATAAGTGAGAGAGATATAAGCTCTTTTCAAAGCAGATCTTCAACTGCTTCCCGATTTTCATAATCAAGATGTTTTAAATCTGCCGTTAACAATTTGTGCCAAGTAGAGTTGTGTTATAGCCACTGTGTTGTGAGCCGTAGCATCTGTGTCATCAGCGTCAGTAGCAGCTGTGCGCCGGGGTCCCGAATGGTTATTAAGGTTATGAAAGTACAAAATGTAGAGTATACGGCAAAAAATTCCATCCACGTAATGTAAGATGAACTGAAATTTTCGATCAGGGTTAGAAGCTCATAAATGTTTATGAATATAAATAAGAATTATTTATCCTCCAATAACTAGCGGTCTCGTGCACGCTGCTAAAATATTGACAACGATATAAGGGACAAAGGAGTCTGGAGGTATTTGAAATATTGATTTGAATAAGGAAGAAAATAACAGAAAATGCTTGAAAAACGGCAGAGATAACGAAATTATAAAATGAGTAAAAGAGAAAAACTAAAGAGCACATACGTTTTCAAATTAGTCGCAAAAGTGGCGTAACATTATAATAGTGCAACCTGAAACCTGATAATATCTCAGCCATATATTGATAGCCTCTGTCTTCTAAACAAAATTTACAAAATTATAAAAATATCTTTTATTTTTTATTAAAAAGATTATCTATATTACAATACCTACGTTCACTACAAAATATTAAATGACAATGACACATGAGCCTTAACAATCGTTGTATTGTGATCAGTTGTTTCAAAAAATGTTTACAAAATTGAAACCGAATTTAAGAAAATCATGTTTAGTTGTTTAGGTGTACTTGGAAAAGATTGTAATCTATTGCTTAAGAAATATTAGTTTACGATATTTATATGAATGTTTAGTCAAATGGATAAATGAAAGGGATAAATGAAATAAATAAATGTGGCATGCAAAATACTCAATTTTATAACCAATTGAAACATATGAAAGAAAATTTTATATTCATGTTTCTCTATTCTTAAGTATTCTGAATTTTATATAATTGGTGTTGTGTGTTCGAGATCGATAAACACCGACACCGTTTGATCGATTTCAATGGAAGTTGGCATATCTACATGTTTACCTGGAGAAGGTTTATGCATTTTGTTTTAACTCCACTAGATGGTGCTGCAGCACAAGATTGCACTTTATTTAAATGCAATTTCCAGTCTACCAGCACTTCACTGTTGCTGGGCATTTCCGTGTGATGCGGGGCGAGGCTCAGGAGGAGCTGGCGGCACGACTTCGAGACAGAGAGGGAACATGGGAGAGGGGGAACAAGAGAGAGGGAACAAGAGAGAGAGGGAACAGGAGAGAGGGGAAGAAGAGAGAGAGGAGGGAGAACAAGAGAGACGGAAAAAGAGAGAGGGAAAGACGGAAAAACAGAGTGGGGTAAGACAGACGGAAGGAGAGAGGGGAACTAGAGAGATAGAGAAGGAAAAGAAAAAGAGAAGGGGAAAAAGAAAGGTGGAAATTAAAGAGAAAAGGGAAAAAGAAAGGGTGAAATTAAAGATAGGGAGGGAAAAAGAGAAGGATGAGGAAAGAGAAAGAGAGAGAGAGAGAGAGAGAGAGA